>LGRX02006300.1:0-19297 GCA_001247695.2 Cymbomonas tetramitiformis
GCATCACTTGTCATAAGACGCGTGAACTTGGTTGTGACGCGGGGGATGCATCACTTGTCATACGACGCGTGAACTTGGTCGTGACGCGGGGGATGTTATTTCAAGCAATTCACAATAGGGTGAGACACACATGTCAAGCAAGTTGGCAGGCCACAACAATGTTTCTCATTATATTGCTATTAGTTTAATTGTTGTTTCTTTCCTTTTTCTGCCTTTTCTCTTTTCCTCTTTTGCCTTCCAGGCTCATTTGCATTCTGACCTTTGGCTGAGTGAGTGTCTCCCAGAGACTGTCAGGTGACAATGCTACACGAGCTGCTAAGCCACTGTTGCTCTCTCCTAGCTAACAGTGCTTCTCTGCTTCCTTCCTTGCCTCCGTGGCTAGCAGAGTGCCCCTTGGCAAGCAGTCCTCTCGTGCAGCCGTCACCTGGCCCTCAATCCCCAATCCCACAACAGAACCAACAACTCAGAGTGGAGCGGAGGGAGGGTTTTACAGAATTTGAGAGAGAAAGCCGAAGCTTTCAGGGTCAGAATTGCAAGAATTGCCAGGCCTGTGAAACGCTTTCACTTTGGTCTGTGGCTTCGCGGGCCGCAACCACGTCCGTTCTAATACCGCCTCGGTATAGATCGGGCCTGATCGGGCAGACCGTGACCTACAGGTTATGCCCGATCTGCCGCGTCCTTCCGCGGGCGCGACTCTGCTGTGAGTCTTGATTTAAATAACCTGAATTATTTCCAAGGCAATAATTCTGAATTATTTCAAGCAATTCACAGCAGGGTGAGACAAACATGTCAAGCAAGTTGGAAGGCCCCAACAATGTTTCTCATTAAATTGCTATTAGTTTAATTGTTGTTTCTTTCCTTTCTCTGCCTTTTCTCTTTTCCTCTTTTGCCTTCCAGGCTCATTTGCATTCTGACCTTTGGCTGAGTGAGTGTCTCCGAGAGACTGTCAGGTGACAATGCTACACGAGCTGCTAAGCTACTGTTGCTCTCTCCTAGCTAACAATGCTTCTCTGCTTCGTTCCTTGCCTCCGTGGCTAGCAGAGTGCCCCTTGGCAAGCAGTCCTCTCGTGCAGCCTCTACCATGCCTCCTGCCCGGTGCGGCGGTTCACCTGACAGGTTCATTGATGTGATGTGCGTGCCGGCAGCTCCTCTTGCTCTCCTGGCGGCCTAGCCTCTGAACTCCTCGCTACCATGAGCGGCCTAGTCACCTTGACTCCTCGCTCCCTTGAGCGGCCTTGCCCCCTCTGGGCTCCTCGCTCCCTTGAGCGGCCTGACTGCCGGCAGCACAATGCAACACTGAACACACTCACCCAAGGGGGCCAGGCAGGGGCCGAAGGATGCCATCACCTTCATGCGCTCACTTCACGTGAGTGCTGCCGCGGCCGCTGCCATGGCTCCCGGAAGGATGAGCCTCTGCTCGGGCTGCATCTCGCAGTACCTCTCGTAGCAGTCGCTGCGCCAGTCCCCCTGGTGCTTGATGTACATGGTGTGCACCTCCAGCTGCTTCGCCGCCGTGGCCCCGCCCCGCCTGAGCGAGTGCCCGGCGTAGGCCTCTGGGCGCAGGCCCGCCGCCTTCGCCAAGCGCTTGATGCCCCCCACCAGACCCGCATGGGTCAGGGGCACCACCTGCACCTTCCTCCCCACCACCTTCTCCACCACGAAGAGGGGGGAGTCACCGGCCCTGTCCGCCGTCGCGCTCATGAGCGCCTGCAGCGCCCACACCGGGCACAGCGCCGACCCAGGCACCCTCCGAAGAGGCACCCAGTGAAAGCGCTCCCCGCACTGGATGGTCTTCGAGTACCTCACCCTGATCCACACCGTCTCGCCATCCTCGGTGAACAACACATCATCCCGCACCAAAGCTGCTCTCGGGTTGCAGGCGTCCTCCTTGCCCACGGTGAGGTTGTCCTTACGGAACAACCCGAAGAACCCCACCAAGACCGCCGCCCACAGTGCCAGCTCTGAGAGCGAGCCGAACTCCACATGTCGGGACATGTCCATCAGGTTCTGCAAGGTGAGCGGCATGACCGGCTTCGAGGGCCGGTCCCAGTACCTGCGCACGCCCTGCAGGGTAGCCGCCACCCGAAAGCGCTCCGCCACCGGCCTCCACGCGTGACCTCGCTGTAGGTGCAACTGCCGCACCGCCGCCAAGTAGTTCTTGATGGTGCTCGGGGCGACGAACCACGATGAGAATGTAATGAACCACACCAGCACATCGTCCGAGGCCGGCAGGAGCGGCTCCAAGCACCCCAGGCACGCGAAGGCAATGCAGAACGCCACGAATGCCCTCGCCCCCGTGCTGCGGGCTCCTCTGGTGCTCCGCGCCAGCGCCTCCTCCTCGTAGCGCTTCTGCTCCTGCAGCAGTGCTTGCACCACCGAGTCTGCCCTCACACCCAACCCGGCAGTGTCACCGGCTCTGGGCCCACTCGCACCACCATCACATTCCACCTGGTGGGCCCCCACTCCGAGCGCCCGCCTCCCTTCAGGGCAGGCGCAGTGAACAGGTGTGTGCCCTTCCGCCATTCTCGCACCACCTTGAACACCTCCGGCATGCTCAAAATGAGTGTTCAAGTGGGGTCTGGGGCCCGCCCTCGGTCCTGTCCCCAGACCGGCACCAGGAAGGTGCCCGATGTGCCCATTTGCTGCCGCTTCTTGCACCGGAGGAAGTTCACGATGATGTCGTACATGATGGAGAATGGCAGGTTTCCCCATGCCTGGTGCCCATCGAACCGCTGCACCCGCGCATCCTCTTCCCTGCTCCAGCTCACCGCACAGAAGGCGTTCGCCCTCGATGGCGCCACGCACGCGTCCCGGGTGAATGGACCGAACTCCATGTCGAGCGAGTGGAACTCCGCCGGGCTGAGCATCCAATCGTCACGGTTTTGCCGCCACACCGTCGCCCTCATGAACGCCCGGTGCTCCATGTGGAACTGCTGCAGCTGCATCCTCGAGAGCAGATCCGCCAGCTTGTTGTCCTTCGTGGTGATGTACACCGGCCTCAGCCGAATGTCGTAGCGCACGCACGTCACGAACAGCTGCTTGAGCAGCGGAAGGTACTTTGGCGGACCCCACCACTTCGCCACCTGGCGCAAGGCGCACCGGTTGTCGATCCTGATCACCACCGTGCGGCCCTGCACATGCCGCCCCCAAAGCACCACCGCCCACCACACTGCGAACAACTCCAGGTAGTTGATGTGCTCGCTCTCGGGCACGCCCTTCTTGAAGGGGAACTAGGGCTTTCGGATCATCCTCCGCACGTCCTCCCACGAGTGTAGGAAGACCCTCTCGTCCATCAAGCCGCCCATGCCCTTCGTGCCCGACGAGTCCGTGGCGAAGAAATCCTCCTTCACGTCCTCCCGGAACAACACCACCTTGCGGCCATTGTACCGCCGGATCACCTCCTCGATGGTGTCGAGATCCTCCAGCACCGGCGGTGTCACCCGCACCGCTCCCCGCGTCCCCGATGCCGCCAGCAATGAGAAGCCCCTGCGCGTGTACAACGACAGTCCCCACACCACCTGACTGCAAAACGCCAGGAGCCCCCACAGGCTCTCCAGCGGTCGCCTGCGCACCGGCTTTCGCCTTGCCTGCTGGCGCACCTCTCTTGCCGTGCGCACGACGAAGTCCACCCGGTCCTTGCTGATGGCTGTTGTGCACACGTCCCCCGAGGTGGATAATTCCACCCCTAAGAACTCCATGAGCTGCTCTGGACCTTCACACTTGGCCGAATTCACCCGGAATCCCAGGAATGAGACCAGCTCGACCAACAACATCATCATCTCCTCCGCGGCCTCACGTGTGGCTGCCACCATGAAGAAGTCATCGAGGTACCCCACGCATGGGATCCCCTGTGCCTGCGTCCACGCCACAATGGCGCGCGTGTACCTCATGAAGATGCCCGGTAATGCCCGGTTCCCGAATGGGGCCCGGGCGTCCATGTAACGCACCCCGCCGAATTCGAAGCACTGGGCGGGCCAGAACTGGCTCGCCACCCCCACCGATCTGTAAGCGGAGTCCAAGTCCACCTTCACCATCCAGTACCCCGGCCGAAGCAGGGCGTAGGCGTCCTTCACCGAAGAGAACTTGTCCTTCTCCAACTCGATCCTCGCGTTGATGCCGACGTCAAACGGTCGCGAGTAGTCCCACACCGGTCTGTACTTCACCTTGCCGTTGCGGAGCTTCTCCACCATCCCCAAAGCAGAGATGCCCCACGGCAACCTGTCGTCCGCTGGAAAGATGCGCGCCTCCAAGAGCTCCTTCTCGATCTCGCGCTTTATTCTTGCCAGGAAGCAGGTACACCAAGGCACAATCACAACACACATGGGACTAGCAATATTTTATATACAAATCAAATATTGATATACCGTCTGCGAAGATGTGTTCCAGTACTCCTGGTCACAGCGGTCTGCTAGTCAGACATCAGGCAAGGGTCCCATGTCTCTGTGTCTCTGTACCAACAACTCTCGAGTCTGTCTCATCTCTCAATCTCACAACTAGCCAAGTGTCTGAAATGTGGCTCTAAGCAGTGGTGACACAAGGAAGCTTCTGTGCAGCTGCTCAGCAGCTGCTGGGCTCCAGCTTGGCGCGGCTTCAGGCTTCAGCCAAGACCTGGGGGACAAAGAAGCTTCCTCTCACCCAACTAGGAGCAGGCACCCAGCGGTACCGCACGAGGCCCCTAGTCCGAGTCCCCAAAACCAGCACATCAGCCCACAGTAGGGCCTAACCAAACCCCGGTACACCCAGCGGTACACTCTACCGGAGTCTGGGTCACTGCTGCTTGGGACCCCCTTAAGCAGCACAACAGCCCACAATAGGGCCTAACTAGGCACCGGAGTACAGCGGAGGCAAGCCTAGGTACAGCCCACAGTAGGGCCTATCCAGACACCGGAGTACACCAGAGGCAAGCCTAGGTTCCTGCTGCTAGGGAAGCACTGCACTGAGACCACAACACCCAACCCATCGGCAAGAGAGAGAGAGAGGGGCGGGAGGGCCGGAGGGAGAGGGCACGTACCGATTAGGCTCGCCCCTCGAAGGCGCGGGTGGCGGCTGCAGCGCCAGAAGCCATTGCCGAGGGGAGGATCAGCTGCTGTGCCTCGTCCATGTCGCAGTACCGGAAGGAGTGGCCGGTGTAGGCAGCCGGGTCCAGCCCCGCCCGAGCCGCCAGCTTGCGGAAGACGGCCACAAACAATTAGTGTGTCAAAGCCTTCAGGCGGCCCTTGGCATCCTCGGTGCAAAACAGAGGCCCGTCCGGGCCGAGGTTCGGCAATTGCCCAATCCTCCAAAGTGCCCGGACGACACAGATGGGGGAGCCGGGGACCTCAACCGCGCGCACGGTGTGGTAGCGCTCTCCCGCCTGGATGGTCTTAGAGTGACGCACTCTAATGTCCACCTGACGGGCCCCCTCCTCCAGGACCGGGAAGGACATGTCGGCACGGACCAGGTGACCACGAGGGTTCCAGGCGTCCGCCTTCTCAACCGAGACATTGTCCTTCCGGAAGAAGAAGAAGAATGCAGTCAGCATGGCAGCAAACACCACAATCTCTAGGAAACTGTTGGGGTCTACCACTACTGCCATCTGCAACAGCTCCTCAAACCCGATGGGCATGGTCTGCTTGGAGGGGGTGTCCCACCTCCGACCACAGCCCTGCAGGGCTGAATGCACGGCCCATCTCTCCCTCACCGGGACCCACACCAAACCCAGCTGCAGATGGAGGGCCCTCACGCCCGAGGTGTACTTCTTGGCGGTGGATGGCTTGACCTTCCGGTCAGTAACCATAAACACGACCCACCATGCCAGTACATCATCTGTTGCCGGGAGCATCATTGCCAGAAAACCTCGAGACCTGCCGGAGATGCAGAAAGAGACGAAGCTCCTTACCCCGGTAGAGTACGAGGCCTGTGTGTTTAAGGCAAAACACACAGACTGGTAGATGGCGGTCTGGGCCAACAGCCTGTCGAGCTCCTCACCTGCTCACCAAGTCACCCCGGTGAGCACGGAGTCAGTCCACTCGACAGGGTGCGGGGGGCAGCGGACCACCATGGTGGCCCATCTGGTGTCCCCCCAGTAAGTCCGCCCTCCCCCTTGCGGGGAGGGGGCGGTGAACAAGGTACTCCGTGCGGGCCAACGGCGCACTACCTTGAACACCTCGGGGAGGGACTTTACCAGCTCGTAGCCGGGGTCTCCCTCCCAGACCGGGACCAAGAAGGTCCCGGCGGTGCCACGCTGCTGCTGCCTCTTACACCTCAGAAAATTCTGGATGATCTCGAGGAAGCCAGAGAAAGGAAGATTCCCCCAGCAGTTATGGCCTCGAAAGTCCATAACTCTGGCGTCGTCCTCCTTCGTCCAGCCGACCCGGCAGAAGGAGTTGGCACCGTGCTGTGAAACACAGCAGTCAACCGTGAAGGGCCCGAACTGGACGTCCAGGGCCCTCCACAGGTTGGGCAGGAGCATCCAATCATCCCGGTCTTCAATCCAGACCGAGTGATGCCTGTCCTCCCTGCACCGCCTCTGGAATGCACTAATTTGACCCCTCGAAAGGAGGTCAGCATAGACATTGTCCTTTGAGGCAATGTAGGTTGGAAGCAGACGGATGTCATGCTGGACACACACGAGGAACAACTGTCTGAGTAACGGTATGTACTCAGACGGGCCCCACCACCGCTGTAGTTGCCCAATGACACACTTGTTGTCAATGTGGACAACTACGGACTTCCCCTCCAAGTGTTTACCCCAAAGGACCAGGGCCCAGTAGAGGGTAAACAATTCCAAATACCCGATGTCCTTAGACCTTGGGTTATTTGGATTGAAAGGGAAGAAATCCTCCTGGGGCTGGCTACGGAGCCAAGCCCAGGTGACGGCGAACCAGCGCTTGTCGAGCACTGCTCCCATCCCGACTCCGGTGGAGGCATCAGTGGAAAACCATTCCCACTTAACCTCCAGCCGGTCTAGTCGGACTCGTCGGCCATTGTACAGTCTCATGACTGTGCAAATGACCTTGAGGTCCTGGACCACCTTGTCATTAAGGTGGAGGAACCTCGCCTTGCATTGTGACAACAATGCATGGGCAAACCTAGTGTACAGCGAAAGGCCGTACACCACTTGCCCGCAGAAAGCAAGCAGGCCGAGCAAGGATTCTAGCTTGGCCCGGGGAACCTGGGGGCCACCCAGGGCCCCCAACCTGCGGACCTCCTCCACCTTGGCCTGTACTACAAGCATCCGATCCTCGGAGATGCGAGCAGTGCAAACCCCCTCGGTGGTGGAGAGCTCCACCCCCAGGAACTCTAGGACCTGGGAGGGACCCTCACACTTGTCCGGGTTGACCTCGAAGCCGAGGAAGGTTACGAACTCGTGCAAAAGCCACATGAACTCCTGAACCTCATGAAATGAGCCCACCAGGAGAAAATCGTCAAGGTACCCCACAATTGAGGCACCTTGAGCCTGCATCCATCGGACAATTGCCCGAGTGAATCTGGTGAAGATACCTGGCATAGAGGAATTCCCGAAGGGGGCCCTCGTGTCAGCCAGAACTTCACCATCCCAACTAAACACGTGGGACATCCAGTACCGGGCTGCCACTGGGACACTCCGGTAGGCTGCGGTGAGGTCCACCTTAGCCATCCACAAACCCGGTCTAAGCAAAGAGTAAGCATCCTTCACCGAGGCAAACTTCTCTTTGACTAGGTCGATGCGGGAGTTAACTCCCACATCTTCCGGTCTGGAATAGTCCCACACAGGTCTGAATTTAATCACACCTTTCCTCTCCCTTTCCACAATGCCCACTGCCGAGATGCCCTGCACTTTCCAGTGCATGCGGACCTCAACCACATTACCAGCAGCTTTCTCTTTGAGAATCTCTGCTTGCATGGCCGGCCAGTGCTCCTTAGACACATAATTTTCTACCGAGTAGAAAGTGTCTTCGGGAACTTGTGAAAAGGGAAACCCCACCCCGCATGCTGCACCCCTACCAAGGTACACGCAATCAGGGTCTTCCAGAAAGGCAGCTGCCATTCTGCAAGCCTGGGAAGTCATGGCCGGGACCGAGGCCCCGGCCTCCCTGAGCTCAGACATGAACTCCTGCCACTGCTGGACAGAAGTGCCTGCTGCTTCCAAGGAGACAGCAGAAGTCTTTGCCCACAGTTGATCCAGCAAAGCTGGCCAACGGGTGGAGGCAGTGACCGGGACGGGCTTGTCCCCAATGTCAACTGGTCCGGGAACAAAAGAGGAATCATGCTTGGGTTCCCCGAAGGAGTCCCATGCTTCCTGAAAACAATGTGTCGCCGACGGGTGACACTCCAAAGCCCCTCTCAAGGCCTTAGCCGGACGGCTACGGCACATCCAAGCGTGTGCCATGGGCCGCTTCTCCCGACCAAGCCTCGGGACGGGCTCAACTCTCCCCCGACCTGCAAAAGTGTCTAAGACACCTTTAGGCCCAAACACTGGGGCCTGGGCAGGGGGGGACGAAGCAGGGGGGGGGGTGTCAACAATACCCCCCTCCAAGGGGCCCCTGACAGAGACCAACGGGCTGTCCGGGGACAAACAAGGAACAGTGTCAGCCTTCGGTGAGTCCGAGGCTGACTGAACAGGGCTTCCCTCCACAACTGGTGGAGGGGAAGACAAATCCAAAGGAACGGGCGAAGCCGACACAACACAAGGCGGGGGCAATTCCCCCGCAGTCAGCTCACCCTGCTGCCGAGCCTGTGTCGTGTCACACACAGGCAGCAGCCCAACCCTTCAGACCTTAGTCTTAGGGCACTCGAAGACAGGGTGACCCCCCCCACACCCGGAACACACGTGTGGGTGTCTGCATGCAGTGAAACTACAACCTTTCTTGCTGTTGAAGTTAAAGCAATGTTTGCCTTTGGACTTCTTGGCAGAAGGAGGAGCAACAGGGGGGACCTTGGCCACCTTGGGGACCTTTGAAGGGCGCTCATCAGCACCCTTCTTAGAAATCCCCGAGGGAGTGAAGAGATCAATCCCCGCAGACATTTTGCGGAGCTGAAAATCCTGCCACACGAGAATGACTTTCGCCATCTCCATGGAGGACTTCTCTTCACTCACAAGGTGCATGAGGAAGTCATAGAATTCCAGCATGACCTTGAAGCCGAATTGTTCTGCCCGAAGGCAGAACCAAGTGCGAAAAGCTAACAAGACCTTGCCGCCCTCCACTGAGGGGGCGGCAAGTGCAATGTCGAGAAAGCTAGTCTCCCACTCCTCAAGAGACTTACACTTCGAGTTAACTCGAAGGTGAGCTCTTCCGTCCACGCCAATCTCCCATGCCGGAGAATCATCTTCGGCGAACGTCTGGCGTGGACGGACTCTCAAATCAAGACCCCGATGAACACCTGAAACAGGCCTAACAGGGGCAAGACGAGTGAAGAGCGACCTACCTGAGAACTGTGCAGCGTCAGGAGACACGTCCAGGCCCTTAACCGCCGCCTCGATGTCCGCGTCAGACTGCCGATGCTTTTCCGGCACCGTTGGCGTAACTGGCGCCACTGGGGGCTGCCAGCAGCCGGTGCCGGAACGCCCGTGCCCCCAACGCCACCGCCAGCAATCGGGGCGGAAGAATTTCCGCCCTTCGCTGACGGTGAACCTGTGGGGGCACCGAGCAAAGCGAACTCGACAGTAGGGCGCTCTGGATCAATCATCACCGCGAACGCCTGCCACTTCGTCAGTTCCATCTTCACTGAAAAGACGAAAGCACGAAGAAGCTGCGGCGTGCGAAGAGCTCCCTCCAACGCCTGCGGGTCATCGACAGCCAACTGCGGGCACAAATGGCACATTAGTGGAAAGGCGGCCGGCCTAAGCTTCACTAACGGGTCTAACCCGAAGTGAGCCGTACCGGCCGCGACAAGAAAACCCGACAATCGTGTCGCATGCACATGAAGTACGGCGGTCAACACGTCTAAGCACTCCATCGGCCACTCCTCTACAAACAGGGGCGCAGACTCAAATGCAACAATTAGTGCTCGCAGCTCAGGCGAAACGGGAGGAGCGACTACCACGGCTGCAGCAGCAGCGGCTGCAATCAGCTGCTGCTGCTGCGCCTCAACCGTTTGCCTCAGCACTGCCATCGCAGCCTCATGGTTCGCTTGCTGCTGAGCTAACTGTTGTTGCATCAGCGCCAGGACGGGATCAACCGGTCCGGCTTGCACAATTGGCGCTTGCACAACTGGCGCAACAGGCAAATTCGCGGAGTAAGTTTGCACGGAATCTAAAATCCGGCCCACTAACTTCCACGAAGCCTCAGCCGCGGCTTTGACGGGCCCCCACGGAGCCGGCAACAGTGGAACAATTTCCCACTGTGCCGGCATGGAGAAGGTGGAAGCCGCCGTCGGGTCCGCGACTAGAAAGCCTGTGCCTGCTGCCGTCAGCGCTGGAAGATCCGGCAAAACAACTGGCGGAATGCTCTCACGAAAAGCTGCGCGCAACGGTCCAAAATGCTGAGACAAGCCTTCTTGTGCATGCACGGCTGTAACTCGCGACCATCTAGTAGATCGGACAGTCGGGAAAAATGCGTTACAGTCATTCAAGGCGGCACGCACGGCAGGCGACCCCCAGATGGGGACCGGGGCAATCGGCAAAGGGTTAGGAGGAGGATTCATCCTGGAAAAGACAAGTCAGAAGTCAGAAAAGTTTTCTACTTCGAGCCGCAGAATTATTTGTTTTAAATAATTCGCCCAGAAAAAAGAGCAAAAACCGTGCTTGTGGCACGTGTGGGCTCGAAGTGAGAAAACTGTTTCACTGATCCTAGTGAAACTGTTTTAAGCACTGTCGCACAACTCTCGGCAGTTGGCCGAGGCTCGATCGGGCCACGTGGCGGCCGATCGGAAAGTGTCAGTTTGAAATCCCAAAACAGATCAAGCAAGTGTCTCGTATGACTCGGGCATATGATGCGGGCAAACTGACACGCAGTGACGGGTCTCCGTCCGAAACCGTCGCGGGCGACACGACTGTCGCGCTCACTCGTCGCTACGGGATCTGTCGCACAGAAAATCTGATGCACAAAAAAATCCCAGGCGACATCGACGGGAGGGGGGTGTACTCTGCTACCTTCGAATAACCGAAATTATAGTGCCGATAATTTTGGACCATCGCCTCCATGTGCTCGTCACCCACGTAGTTAGGCACGCGAAAGGGCTCGTCCACCTCCATCGGCCGCGACGGCCATCCGATCCCACACGCGGCTCCTGGCACGAGGAAGTCTACATCGTGCCAATCCTCGAACGCCGCCGCCATGAGGTGCGCCCGCTCCGTAAGGAGCGGCACAGCTGCGCCCACGCTCTGCACCTCCTGCACGTACCTCGCTCGCTCGTGCTCCATCGTGCCTGTCGCCTCCATCCTCTCCTGTGTGGCTCGCCGAAGGAGTCGCTCGCGAATCGCCGGCCATCTCTTCGATCTCCTCAATCGTCGGCTCGCCCCGTCCAGCACGCTCCACGTCTCCGGGTCTGTCTCGGACACCGGAACCGGCGCCACCGCAAAGGTGCTCATCGTCTCTGTCCATCCTGGTGCGGGTTCCCCTCTCAACGCCCGCCCCGTCACATCCCACACTGGAACAAATGTGGTCGGCACAAGATGCCTCCACTAGTCACCACCGCGCAAGATGTCGCCGGTGTCGCCCCCACCGCGCTCGACCTCGATGTAGTCACCGTCACCCGGCTCCGTTGGTGTGAACTCGAATGCGTTGGTCACTGGCATCACGTCGTCCTCCTCCTCGTCATCTTCGGGCTCATGGCCCTCTCCGGCCACCGGCCCCCGAGCCGGTGCCTCCCCGGCGCCCGCCGGCGCCCTCCTGTTGCGGTTGGCGTTGCCCTGCGCCGCAGCTTGCGCCGGGCTCTGCCGCCCGCATCATGGGTGCCCGGGGCACGCAGCGGCCCCGGACACATGGTCCGCGGCACCACAGTCCCCGCACACATGCTCGAACCTGCACGGGTCGAAGGTGCATGCCCCGCGGTTGTGGAGCGTGCAAGCCCGGCGAGCCCCACTCCCCGCGGCCCCTGCCCTTGCCCTTGCCCCCCTTGCCGCCCCTATTTCGGGGGGGGTTGGGGGGGTCGTTCCGCGCCTTGCCGCCCTTGTCGTTCTTGCCGTGCTTGCCTCCCCGCGGACCGCGATCGTCCACCCAAGGCCGTTTTGTCTTCACCGGCTGCAGCTGCTGCTCCCGAGTGTAATCCTCGAACAACTCAGCGTAACATCGTCGCTCGAAGATCACGGACGGGTCCTCTTCCATCTGAAGGATCACAAACTCGTAGAACTTGATTAAGTTCACGACTCCGTACTCCAATGCCCTGTACTGGAACCAGTCCTTGAAGTACACCATCAAACGGCGCTGCCTCTCCGACTTCACCTTTCTCAGCACGAAGCAGAATCCCCGCTCCCACTCCGGCAGTGTCGAGCACCGCGTTCGCTTGTTCGCAGACTCCCATTGCAGCGACCTCCCGTCCTCGCCGAGGACCAACTTGGCCTGCTGAGCGTCAAGACTCTGGCCTGGATACCCCGCAAGTCCAGGCCAGCAAGCTCCCCTCCCATGTGTTGGGGGATCACCGGGCGCGGGGCTCCCTCACCTGCCGGCTTTGGAACCGCCTCGGGGGAGAGGGTGCCCATGAGCGCTTGTTGTAACTGCTCCTCGGTGACAGTGCGTAGCCCCGCTGCTTGCCCGCCGCCGGGGGCGAGGGAGTCGTGCCTCTTCCTGGCGAAGGAGTCGTCCAAGACGTCCTCGAAGACCACCCCCGGCTCCTTGCCCTTCACGAAATCCTGCATCTCCGTCACCCGCATGCGAAGCAGATGGACGAGAACGCACCAATCCTCGAGGAAAGCCTCCTCTCCCGCCGGTAACTCGTCGATGTCGCAGCCCTCGACTTCCAGGATCGGCCGCGCCCACGCGAGCTCCGGGAAGGCATGTGCCTCCAGTGCCGTTCCCGGGCGCTTCCACGAGTGCTCGCTACGAAACCGCAGTAGCGAGTCCCGCAGCTTCGCACCCTCTGCCAAGACGTTGGCTCGCACCTGCTTGTGACGATCCACCGACCAGCCGTCCCGCTTGCCCTGGGATGCCGCCAGCGCCTTGCGGTACTGGCCTTCTGCTCCTGACGCACTCGTTCCTCCGGCTGAGGCACCGGGAGCCCCTCCGGCTGCAGCCGTAGCCTTGGCTACCGCCATGTCCAGAAGCTCCATTAACTGGGCATATGTTAGCGTAAAGGTACCTGCGGGCCCGCCCGCCGTTCCTCCTGGTGCTCCCCCGATAACCAGCCCGAGCGCCCCCGAGCCCCCTGCAGGCGCCGGCGCGGCTGCCAGCCCAGCCAGCATGGTAGCGCCCCACGCTTTCACGGCCTTCATCCTCTTCTTTGCCACCGCACGCGTTGCAGTCCATGTCCCCCTCAACAGCCACCCTGACGCCACTGTAAACACCGGGAGCGGTCCCGAACCCGCGCCCTCCTCCAGGAGCCCGAGCGTTGCCAATTCTCGGGTGGACGTCAACACCTCCTACGGCACGGCCTGCAATGGCCCTGCGATGGCCGCAAAGCCCGCCAGCACGTCAAACCGAGTTGACTCCCATTCCGCCTTCGAAACGGTCGAGCCCACCACAAGGTCCCTCAGAGACTCCAGCACCTGCCGTACCTCCTGGGTGTCCCAACTCTCCCATCCCGGGTCCCTCAACGCTGGCACTGACATGCGAGATCACCAACGAGAGCAGGTAAAAAAGAAGCGGGAGAGTGTTTCTCGACCAATTGCGATCCAAATCGCCTCTTTGTAATCCTCCTCGAGCTCCTTCGCGCACTTCTCGCAAAGATCTACAAAGGTACGCCGGCGCTGCACGCTCCTCCTCGGCAACGGAATCTGCGTTGGCAAGATAATCCTCCAAAAAGCTACGGAGCCTGAGTCCGGTTCGCAGAAAGTGCACTCTTCCTCAGTTGTCGAAGGCGGGATGTCCACGGAAGAAGGTCCGCTCATTCGAAGGTGCTGACGCAAAACTTTTCGGAACCACTCTGCTGCGCTTCGCCTCGTAACCGTGCTGCCGGAAAACGTAACCAGGGTACGGAAAGCGCGGATCCCAATGACTGCAGTTGAAGTGACACCCGCAAGGCACGAAGATGGGGTGTGTCCAGTCCCGCACGTCGCGACAATCCACCAAAGGGTTGTTCACTCCAGAAATGTCCGTCTGCGTGCCTGTGTCGCGCTCAAACTGCTTTTCGTAATTATTTCTGGGTCCCGCGACTAACCTACCCGACATGCGCTACCGCCGAAATCCACCTTCCCAGTGCTCCTGCCGCTGCGCTGGAAAAAGGGTCTTCAAAATATTTTTTCTAACGTCTGAAGATTTTTGAACGAAATAACAACTCAGATTTTTACAGAATTTGAGAGAGAAAGCCGAAGCTTTCAGGGTCAGAATTGCGTGAACTTGGTCGTGACGCGGGGGATGATGCATCTCGTCATATGACGCGTGAACTTGGTCGTGACGCGGGGGATGCATCTCGTCATACGACGCGTGACCTTGGTCGTGACGAGGGGGACGCATCTCGTCATACGGCAGCGTGAACTTGGTCGTGGCGGGGGATGCATCTCGTCATATGGCAGCGTGAACTTGGTCGTGATGTGGGGGATGCATCTCGTCATAACAGCGTGAACAGGTCGTGACGTGGGGGATGCATCTCGTCATACGCGCGTGAACTTGGTCGTGACGGGGGATGCATCACTGTCATACGGGTCGTGAGCGGGGATGCATCACTTGTCATAAGACACGTGAACTTGGTCGTGACGCGGGGGATGCATCTCGTCATACGACGCGTGAACTTGGTCGTGACGCGGGGGATGCATCTCGGCGCGGGAAGGGGTGAGGGCATGATGAGGAGGCGCAGGTGATTGAGCACGGGACCCTCCCGCTGCTGGTGAAGTTGCTGACCACGATGGAGAAGGAGGGCCGAGCGCCGCACCAGGAAGAGGGGGTGCTCACAGCGGTGCTCAACATTCTGACGGTTCGGCATCATCTTAGCGTCCCCTCTGACTCGTGCCGCTCCGCCCTGCGCGCCATCGATTGGCTCTCATGTGGACCGGTGTACACGAGGCCCGAATACGCTTGATTGGCTGTGGGAGATGCCGAATCTCTTGGATGCCTATTGACAGTTCGGCATTACGCTTGATTGGTTGCGGGAGATGCCGAATACGCTTGATTGGCTGTGGGAGATGCCGAATACGCTTGATTGGCTGCGGGAGATGCCGAATACGCTTGATTGGTTGTGGGAGATGCCGAACTCTTGGATGCCTATTGACAGTTCGGCATGGGCCGGCTTTGGGGGTTCAGGCGTTGTCCGAATCCATCGAGCTGAGCGAACGCGGGGATGTGAGCAGCCTGGTTCAGCCGATGGTAGCCTCCTACGAGCCTGGTGGAAATACCTGGGTGGTGTGCCTGAGTGTGGGAGAACTAGCAGCTGACGTATTCTGTGACGGTTATTTGGGGAGGCTCGGCCATCCCCGTGCTATTATCTGAGAGTCATAGTCACACCAGCATGGGCGTCTCTGAGCTTCACGGAACTTCCGGAGTTTTCGACCTTGGAGTCTAGAAGTTGGTGGGCCATTTACTTTCGCTTCCCCATCGCCAAGATGCGTGGTGGGTGTGTGGATATTAGGGTTTTGATCCCAAAGGTCACACAGTCACGTCATCCTTCTGCCTGTCCCACTTCTGATGGGCGGCAGGCTCGTGAAGAGCTATCGGCTTCACCTCCGCGAGGTCGCGCGCACATGGCTTTTCAGACTTTCCCACAGAGATGCACGAGAGGCTCTGCTGCCAAAGACCAACATCTCATCGAGCTCCTTGAGCTTCGGGCGGCCGCACAACTGCGCATCGGCTTCGACCTCTCCGTGACCGCTTCCTCCCTCCCCCTCCGTCTCCCCTGCTCCTCCCTGCGTCTCCCGTCAGATTTTGATGATGGACTCCATGCCGTCGGATGAAGACATAATCGACGCAATGACGGCCATCTGCACAGGTGCGCACTCACCTGGTGGTCACCTGCACGACTGCTTGCTCGGGACCGTGGCTTAGGCCTGGTGCTCCTACTGGATCTGCGGAGTGAGAGGATGCGTAGACCATGAGATGTCCAGTGATACGAAGGGGTGCTGGAGGCCCCCCATTGTGACAGTCACGTGCGCCGCCAGGAGCCGGGCCGCATCTTGCCCTTGATGACTGCCAGGCGATGCCACAGCCAGAGGTGACTGTGCAACGGTGCGGATGCTTATTCTGAAGGAAGCTGCTGGTGGTAAATCGCCCGTGGGGGATGGGGATGGCGGCAGGGGAGTCGGGGTGCTTAAGAGAAGCCTTAATGCGGAGCAAGGTTCATACGCGCCTGGTGCGCATGCTTAGGGCCGGCAGCGGGGCGGTGGTTCCCCAGGCAGTGTTGTCCACGCACGCCTTGGTGGATGGTGCGTTTCCCCCCCCCTTCGTCACGACCTCGGCCGCGCCACGTGGATCCACACCCTTTCCCCCAACGGGGACATTGGGGCGTCCCCTGCCCTTCATACTTCTGCCATACTTGTCACGTACGGCCGGCAGCACCACGGGGTATGGAACCGCTATGTTAAGGCGAAACCATGCCTGTGTTAACACATGAAGAGTATTCATCTCGGATATCGAGAACGCAGTAATCAAGAGGCCACTGCAGCTCGAGGCTGGTTGATTCCATGCTCCTTGTCGACCCCCTCTACGCTCGGCCATTGGCTGTACCTCGACTCCGCCTCTCGAGCAGTCTGCCTCTCGATGCTCGGCGGAGCGTCACGACCTCGGGGGTGTGGCTGGGCTGTGCAGAGACGTCTTCGCAGGCGATGGACATGATGAAGGCGCAAGCCCTGCCCCCTCTGGCCGCAGTGCTCACGAGCTCGGGTGTCTCCTCCATCGCTGCCCTGAGAGCCCGCGCGTTTGTTTGCGGCATGCTCCTCCATCCTCCCTGCCTCGCTGCGGAGGCGGCGCGCTCCTCCTGCGTAGGGCAGCGAGAGGGAAGCAACAGGGCGGGCGTCGCTCGGGCGTCGCTCAGTGAGAGGGCCGTTGCTCAAGTGAGGGGGGCGTCGCTCAAGTGAGGGGGGCGTCTCGGTGGACGGGAGAGAAAGCCACGCATGATAACGTCACGCCGCAGTGCACGCAGAGGGGTCTCGCGAGCACCCCGGCGGTGCGGAATGTGAGCTAGGGAGGCGCGTACTGGCAGTAGTGGTGTGTTGGAGCCATGCTTCACACCGCTGACGGGAAGGAGGCGCTGAGAAATGAGCGGGCTTGGCGCGCAGAGTACGGAGTGATGACGCCGGGGCTCGCAGCTGAAGCGATCAGCATATGCATCGATGCCCAACATGCCGTCTCGCAGGCTGAGACTCGGCATCTCCTGGTGCTCGAGCTCCGGGTGGTGCCGAGTCTCATCTGGCTGGTTCAGGTGCGCTCGCACTGCGGCGCCCACCGACGCGCCTGCGCTAGGGTCAAAGCGGAAGAGGCGCCTGCACGACCCGTCGTTCCCGTCGTTGAATCAAAACATGGGCCATATGCATATTGCTATTCACATGACATGACGCGTCTAGTGGCGGCTCTGCAAGGACCGATGCAACCATTGTGTGGTGAGGCGCCTCGCCTGCCGAGATGCTCTGCCACTACCTAAGCCAGGATGCTATGGGCTGCAGCGCAGTTTGGTGGCCGCCAGCTGTGCGCAGTATCTTGCGAGAAATGAAGTGAGAGGGATGTTGCATTCTGAGATCTGCCTTCGATTCTTATTGGCTATTCACATTGGGACTGGGCGCATGCGGTGGCTGTGTTCCGGGCGTGCGCAGGAGGGAGACGCGGAGACAAATGGATACGCAATCCGCCTCCTCTCAAAGCTGAGCCCCGGCAACGCCACCATGAAGGTGCGCGCCCGGCGCATGCCGAGTGCAGGCCGTCGTTCCACGCACCGGGCACTCCGCTGGCGCGTTCTCGGCATCCATTCCACACTCAGAAGCACCCCCCTCCACAGGATACGCTGGTGGAGCTCGGGGTCGTATCTCCCATCCTACGTGTGCTGACGAAAAAGAAGGTCCCTCCCCATATCCAGGTGCGTTGCCACCACTTGCCACAGCCGTGGTGTATGCTCCCCGCTCGGGCGGCCACAAGTTCTTGTCAGTATTGCAAGCAGGTGGCAATGACACGGCATGCGGAAATGAGGATAAGGAGGCGAGGGCATTGCGATGTTTCGAGGAAGGCAGTGAAGAGTGGTCAAATTGCGCGGGCATTGTTGCACGGAGGCGCCTCTGGTGATGCTATGCATTTCGCCCTTTGCCCTGGAGCCTGGGATGCCCGACGCGTGGGGGGCCGCGCGCAGGAGGCCGCGGTGCGAGTCTTCCATCACCTCGCGAAGGGCGACGGTGGGTCTTCTCCCGATCCATCCTCAGAGATGCCTCCCTCTCGTCGACGCGCCTTCCTGAGCGATCCCGCAGCCCGCTGGCTGCCTCTTTGTCAGGGCAGGCGGCCTCCCGGGCTTCGCCCTCCACGTGTGGCATGCGCCCGCAGCTCTAGGGGCGAACGGGCAGGAGATCGATGGGGACGGGAGGGGAGACCCTTTTGGATGCAGATGTGGAGGCAGTGCAGACGCCTCGCCGCGAGGGACAGAAGGTAACGGGCCTGCTTCGATGTGTGCATAGCGCTCTATGGGCCTCCCATCAGTCTGCTTGCTCGACAGCTCCCCCGGTCTTGGCGCCTTTCCCCTCGCTCTTGAGCGCTGCTCGGAGCAACACTCCAAAGATTGGCCTTGACATTCAGCTAACCGGCACCGTCATTGGTGGTCAATCCTGGGTGGAGGCTGCCGGGTAAGCCAAGCAGGCCAGCGGCAGGGGCGGGCGATGCCGCGACCTGAAGGTGCACTGGGAATGCATACGGGAACGCGGTGTCCCTGAGCTCCGGCGCGCGCGATGCCCTGCTGCTGCATGTTCGGTGGCAAACGGGCGAGGCGGTGCCCTGAGATGCCACGTGGGTGCATGCTCGGTGGCAAACGGGCGAGGCGGTGCCCTGAGATGCCACGTGGGTGCATGTTCGGTGGCAAACGGGCGAGGCGGTGCCCTGCGATGCCACTGGGTGCATGCTCGGTGGCAAACGGGCGAGGCGGTGCCCTGCGATGCCACGTGGGTGCATGTTCGGTGGCAAACGGGCGGAGGCGGTGCCCTGAGATGCCACGTGGGTGCATGTTCGGTGGCAAACGGGCGAGGCGGTGCCCTGCGATGCCACTGGGTGCATGCTCGGTGGCAAACGGGCGAGGCGGTGCCCTGCGATGCCACGTGGGTGCATGTTCGGTGGCAAACGGGCGG
>LGRX02006300.1:20686-44495 GCA_001247695.2 Cymbomonas tetramitiformis
CGGGCGAGGCGGTGCCCTGAGATGCCACGTGGGTGCATGTTCGGTGGCAAACGGGCGAGGCGGTGCCCTGAGATGCCACGTGGGTGCATGTTCGGTGGCAAACGGGCGAGGCGGTGCCCTGAGATGCCACGTGGGTGCATGTTCGGTGGCAAACGGGCGAGGCGGTGCCCTGAGATGCCACGTGGGTGCATGTTCGGTGGCAAACGGGCGAGGCGGTGCCCTGAGATGCCACTTATTTCAAGCAATTCACAGCAGGGTGAGACAAACATGTCAAGCATGTTGGCAGGCCTCAACAATGTTTCTCATTAAATTGCTATTAGTTTAATTGCTGTTTCTTTCCTTTCTCTGCCTTTTCTCTTTTCCTTTTTCTGCCTTTTCTCTTTTCCTCGTTTGCCTTCCAGGCTCATTTGCATTTTGACCTTTGGCTGAGTGAGTGTCTCCCAGAGACTGTCAGGTGACAATGCTACACGAGCTGCTAAGCTATTGTTGCTCTGTCCTAGCTAACAGTGCTTCTCTGCTTCCTTCCTTGCCTCCGTGGCTAGCAGAGTGCCCCTTGGCAAATAGTCCTCTCGTGCAGCCGTCACCTGGCCCTCAATCCCCAATCCCACAACAGAACCACCAACTCAGAGTGGAGCGGAGGGAGGGTTTTACAGAATTTGAGAGAGAAAGCCGAAGCTTTCAGGGTCAGAATTGCAAGAATTGCCCGGCCCGTGAAACGCTCCTACTTTGGTATGCGGCTTTGCGGGCCGCAACCGCCTCCGATCTAATACCACCTCGGTATAGATCGGGCCTGATCGGGCAGACTGTACCTACAGGTTATGCCCGATCTGTCGCGCCCTTCCGCGGGCGTGACTCTGCTGTGAGTCTTGATTTAAATAACCTGAATTATTTCCAAGGCAATACTTCTGAATTATTGCAAGCAATTCACAGCAGGGTGAGACAAACATGTCAAGCAGGTTGGCAGGCCTCAGCAATGTTTCTCATTAAATTGCTATTAGTTTAATTGCTGTTTCTTTCCTTTTTCTGCCTTTTCTCTTTTCCTCTTTTGCCTTCCAGGCTCATTTGCATTCTGACCTTTGGCTGAGTGAGTGTCTCCCAGAGACTGTCAGGTGACAATGCTACACGAGCTGCTAAGCTACTGTTGCTCTGTCCTAGCTAACAGTGCTTCTCTGCTTCCTTCCTTGCCTCCGTGGCTAGCAGAGTGCCCCTTGGCAAGCAGTCCTCTCGTGCAGCCGTCACCTGGCCCTCAATCCCCAATCCCACAACAGAACCAACAACTCAGAGTGGAGCGGAGGGAGGGTTTTACAGAATTTGAGAGAGAAAGCCGAAGCTTTCAGGGTCAGAATTGCAAGAATTGCCCGGCCCGTGAAACGCTCCTACTTTGGTATGCGGCTTTGCGGGCCGCAACCACCTCCGATCTAATACCGCCTCGGCATAGAGCCGGCTCCTCGCTCCCTTGAGCGGCCTGGCTGCCGGCGGCACAATGCGACACTGAACACACTCACCCAAGGGGGCCAGGCAGGGGCCGAAGGATGCCATCACCTTCATGCGCTCACATCACGTGAGTGCTGCCGCGGCCGCTGCCATGGCTCCCGGAAGGATGAGCCTTTGCTCGGGCTGCATCTCGCAGTACCTCTCGTAGCAGGCGCTGCGCCAATCACCTTGATGCTTGATGTACATGGTGTGCACCTCCAGCTGCTTCGCCGCTGTGGTCCCGCCCCGCCTGAGCGAGTGCCCGGCGTAGGCCTCTGGGCGCAGGCCCGCTGCCCTCGCCAGGCGCTTGATGCCCCCCACCAGACCCGCGTGGGTCAGGGGCACCACCTGCACCTTCCTCCCCACCACCTTCTCCACCACGAAGAGGGGGGAGTCACCGGCCCTGTCCTCCGTAGCGCCCATGAGCGCCCGCAACGCCCACACTGGGCACAGCGCCGACCCCGGCACCCTCCGAAGGGGCACCCAGTGAAAGCGCTCCCCGCACTGGATGGTCTTCGAGTACCTCACCCTGATCCACACTGTCTCGCCATCCTCGGTGAACAACACATCATCCCGCACCAAAGCCGCGCTCGGGTTGCAGGCGTCCTCCTTGCCCATGGTGAGGTTGTCCTTACGGAACAACCCGAAGAACCCCACCAAGACCGCCGCCCACAGTGCCAGCTCTGAGAGTGAGCCGAACTCCACATGGCGTGACATGTCCAGCAGGTTCTGCAAGGTTAGCGGCATGACCGGCTTCGAGGGCCGGTCCCAGTACCTGCGCACGCCCTGCAGGGTAGCCGCCACTCGGAAGCGCTCCGCCACCGGCCTCCACGCGTGACCCCGATGTAGGTGCAACTGCCGCACCGCCGCCAAGTAGTTCTTGATGGTGCCCGGGGCGACGAACCACGATGAGAACGTGATGAACCACACCAGCACATCGTCCGAGGCCGGCAGGAGCGGCTCCAAGCACCCCAAGCACGCGAAGGCGATGCAAAACGTCACGAATGCCCTCGCCCCGGTGCTGTAGGCTCCTCTGGTGCTCCGCGCTAGCGCCTCCTCCTCGTAGCGCTTCTGCTCCTGCAGCAGTGCCTGCACCACCGAGTCTGCCCTCACACCCAACCCGGCAGCGTCACCGGCTCTGGGCCCACTCGCACCACCACCACATTCCACCTGGTGGGCCCCCACTCCGAGCGCCCGCCTCCCTTCAGGGCAGGCGCAGTGAACAGGTGTGTGCCCTTCCGCCACTCTCGCACCACCTTGAACACCTCCGGCATGCTCAAAATGAGCGCCCAGGTGGGGTCTGGGGCCCGCCCTCGGTCCTTTCCCCAGACCGGCACCAGGAAGGTGCCCGATGTGCCCATCTGCTGCCGCTTCTTGCAACGGAGGAAGTTCACGATGATGTCGTACATGATGGAGAATGGCAGGGTTCCCCCATGCCTGGTGCCCATCGAACCGCTGCACCCGCGCATCCTCTTCCTTGCTCCAGCTCACCGCACAGAAGGCGTTCGCCCTCGATGGCGCCACGCACGCGTCCTGGGTGAATGGACCGAACTCCATGTCGAGCGAGTGGAACTCCGCCGGGCTGAGCATCCAATCATCACGGTCCTGTCTCCACACCGTCGCCCTCATGAACGCCCGGTGCTCCATGTGGAACTGCTGCAGCTGCATCCTCGACAGCAGATCCGCCAGCTTGTTGTCCTTCGTGGTGATGTACACCGGCCGCAACCGGATGTCGTAGCGCACGCACGTCAGGAACAGCTGCTTGAGCAGCGGAAGGTACTTTGGCGGACCCCACCACTTCGCCACCTGGCGCAAGGCGCACTGGTTATCGATCCTGATCACCACCGTGCGGCCCTGCACGTGCCGCCCCCAGAGCACCACCGCCCACCACACTGCGAACAGCTCCAGGTTGTTGATGTGCTCGCTCTCGGGCACGCCCTTCTTGAAGGGGAACTAGGGCTTTCGGATCATCCTCCGCACGTCCTCCCACGAGTGCAAGAAGAACCTCTCGTCCATCAGGCCGCCCATCCCCTTCGTGCCCAACGAGTCCGTGGCGAAGAAATCCTCCTTCACGTCCTCCCGGAACAACACCACCTTGCGGCCATTGTACCGTCGGATCACCTCCTCGATGGTGTCGAGATCCTCCAACACCGGCGGTGTCACCCGCACCGCTCCCCGCGTCCCCGATGCCTCCAGCGATGAGAAGCCCCTGCGCGTGTACAACGACAGTCCCCACACCACGTGACTGCAGAACGCCAGGAGCCCCCACAGGCTGTCGAGTTGCCGCCTGCGCACCGGCTTCCGCCTTGCCTGCTGGCGCACCTCTCTTGCCGTGCGCACGACGAAGTCCACCCGGTCCTTGCTGATGGCTGCTGTACACACGTCCCCCGAGGTGGATAATTCCACCCCTAAGAACTCCATGAGCTGCTCTGGACCTTCACACTTGGCCGAATTCACCCGGAATCCCAGGAATGAGACCAGCTCGACCAACAACATCATCATCTCCTCCGCGGCCTCACGCGTGGCTGCCACCATGAAGAAGTCATCGAGGTACCCCACGCATGGGATCCCCTGCGCCTGCATCCACGCCACAATGGCACGCGTGTACCTCATGAAGATGCCCGGCAATGCCCGGTTCCCGAATGGGGCACGGGCGTCCATGTAACGCACCCCTCCGAACTCGAAGCACTGGGCGGGCCAGAACTGGCTCGCCACCCCCACTGATCTGTAAGCGGAGTCCAAGTCCACCTTCACCATCCAGTACCTTGGCCGAAGCAGGGCGTAGGCGTCCTTCACGGACGAGAACTTGTCCTTCTCCAGCTCGATCCTCGCGTTGATGCCGACGTCAAACGGTCGCGAGTAGTCCCACACCGGTCTGTACTTCACCTTGCCGTTGCGGAGCTTCTCCACCATCCCCAAAGCAGAGACGCCCCACGGCAACCTGTCGTCCGCCGGGAAGATGCGCGCCTCTAAGAGCTCCTTCTCGATCTCGCGCTCCATCGCCTCCATGTGCTCGTCGCCCACGTAATTAGGCACGCGAAAGGGCTCGTCTACCTCCATCGGCCGCGACGGCCATCCGATCCCACATGCGGCTCCTCGCACGAGGAAGTCCACATCGTGCCAATGCTCGAACGCCGCCGCCATGAGGTGCGCCCGCTCCGTAAGTAGCGGGACAGCTGCTCCCACGCTCTGCACCTCCTGCACGTACCTCGCTCGCTCGTGCTCCATCGTGCCCGTCGCCTCCATCCTCTCCTGCGTGGCTCGCTGAAGAAGTCGCTCGCGAATCGCCGGCCATCTCTTCGATCTCCTCAATCGGGTCCGTCTCGGACACCGGAGTTGGCACCACCGCGAAGGTGCTCATCGTCTCCGTCCATCCTGGCGCGGGCTCCCCTCTCAACGCCCGCCCCGTCACATCCCACACTGGAACAAAAGTGGTCGGCACAAGATGCCTCCACCAGTCCCCACCGCGCAAGATGTCGCCGGTGTCGCCCCCACCGCGCTCGACCTCGATGTAGTCACCGTCACCCGGCTCCGCAGGCGTGAACTCGAATGCGTTGGCCACCGACATCACGTCGTCCTCCTCCTCGCCATCCTCGGGCTCATGGCCCTCTTTGGCTACCGGCCCCCGCGCCGGTGCCTCTCCAGCGCCCGCCGGCGCCCTCCTGTTGCTGTTGGTGTTGCCCGGCGCCGCAGCTTGCGCCGGGCTCTGCCGCCCGCATCATGGGTGCCCGGGGCACGCAGCGGCCCCGGACACGTGGTCCGCAGCACCACAGTCCCCGCACACATGCTCAAACCTGCACGGGTCAAAGGTGCATGCTCCGCGGTTGTGGAGCGCGCAAGCCCGGCGGATCTGCGGGAGCTCCACTCCCCCGCGGCCCCTGTCCCTGCCCCCCTTGCCGCCCCCATCGCGGGGGGGATGGGGGGGGTCGTTCCGCGTCTTACCGCCCTTGTCGTTCTTGCCCTGCTTGCCTCGATCGTCCCCCCAAGGCCGCTTCGCCTTCGTCGGCTGCAGCTGCTGTTCTCGGGTGTAATCCTCGAAGAGCTCCGCGTAGCACCGCCGCTCGAAGGTCACCGAGGGGTCCTCCTCCATCTGCAGAATCAGGAACTCGTAGAACTTGATCAAATTGACCACCCCGTACTCCATCGCGCGGTACTGAAACCAGTCCTTGAAGTAGACCATGAGGCGGTGCTGTCGCTCCGACTTTACCTTCCGCAGCACGTAGCAGAAGCCCCGCTCCCACTCCGGCAATCTCGAGCATCTCGTCCGCTTGTTCGCCGCCTCCCACTGCAGTGACCTTCCGTCCTCTCCAAGGACCAACTTCGCCTGCTGGGCATCAAGGCTCTGTCCCGGGTACACTCGCAGGTCCAGGCCCGCAAGTTCCCCTCCCACGTGTTGGGGGATCACCGGGCGCAGGGCTCCCTCACCTGCCGGTTTTGGAACCGCCTCTGGGGAGAGGGTGCCCATGAGCGCCTGCTGCAACTGCTCCTCGGTGACAGTGCGCAACCCTGCCGATGCCGCTGCCAGCTCCCCACGTCGGCCGGGTGTGAGAACCACCCCGGGGCTCCCCGTGCCTGCCAGAATCCCCGGGTCGACCTGCAGGCGCTTGCCCGTTGTCGGGGGCGAGGGAGAGCGCTGCCTTTTCCTCGCGAAGGAATCGTCCAAGACGTCCTCGAAGACCACCCCCGGCTCCTTGCCCTTCACGAAATCCTGCATCTCCGTCACCCGCACACGCAGCAGATGGACGAGTACGCACCAATCCTCGAGGGAAGCCTCCTCACCCGCCGGTAACTCGTCGATGTCGCAGCCCTCCTCCTCCAAGATCGGCCGCGCCCACGCGAGCTCCGGGAAGGCATGCGCCTCCAGTGCCGTCCCTGGGCGCTTCCACAAGTGCTCGCTACGAAAACGCAGCAGTGAGTCCCGCAGCTTCGCCCCCTCCGCCAACACGTTGGCTCGCACCTGCTTGTGACGATCTACCGACCATCCGTCCCGCTTGCCCTGGGATGCCGCCAGCGCCTTGCGGTACTAGCCTTCCGCACCTGATGCGCTCGTCCCTCCGGCCGGGGCAACGAGAGCCCCTCCAGCTGCTGCCGTGGCCTTGGCCACCGCCATGTCGAGAAGATCCATCAACTGGGCATGCATTAGCGTGACGGTGCCTGCGGGCCCGCCCGCCGTTCCTCCTGGCGCCCCCCCGCTGACAACCAGCCCGAGCGCCCCCGCGCCCCCCGCCGGTGCCGGCGTGGCTGCCAGCCCTGCTAGCATGGCGGTGCCCCACGCCTTCACGGCCTTCATCCTCTTCTTCGCCACCGCTCGCGCCGTGGTCCAATTTCCTCTTAGCAGCCACCCTGACGTCACTGTAAACACCGGGAGCGGCCCCGAACCTGCGCCCTCCTCCAGGAGCCCGAGCGCTGCCAATTCTCGGGTGGCTGCCAACACCTCCTGCGGCACGGTCTGCAGTGGCCCCGCGATGGCCGCAAAGCCTGCCAGCACGTCAAAACGAGCTGCCTCCCATTCCGCCTTCGAGATGTTCGAGCCCACCACCAGGTCCCTCAGAGACTCTAGCACCTGCCGTACGTCCTGGGTGTCCCAGCTCGCCCATCCCGGGTCCCTCAGCGCTGGTGCCGACATGCGAAATTACCAACGAGAGCAGGTAAAGTAAAAACGAGAGAGTTCTTCTCGGCCAATTGGAATCCAAATCGCCTCCTTGTAGTCCTCCTCGAGCTCCCTTGCGCACTTCTTGCAAAGGTCCACAAACGTACGTCGGCGCTGCACGCTCCTCCTCGGCAATGGGATCTGCGCTGGCAAGATGACGTTCAAAAAGCTACGGAGCCTGAGTCTGGTTCACAGAAAGTGCACTCCTCCTCAATTGTCGATGGCGGGATGTCCACTGAAGAAGGTCCGCTCATCCGAAGGCGCTGAAGTAATTTTTTTTGGAACCGCTCTGCAGCGCTCCGCTTCGCAACCGTGCCGTCGGAAAGTGTAACCCGTGTACGGAAAACGCGGATCCCAGTGACTGCAGTCGAAACGACACCCGCAAGGCACGAAGATGGGATGCGTCCAGTCCCTCACGTCGCGGGATTCTACCTGAGGGTTGTTCACTCCTGAAATGTCCGTCTGCGTGCCTCTGTCGCGCTCCAACTGCTTCCCGTAATTATTTCTTGGCCCCGCGACTAACCTACCTGACATGCGTTACCGCCGCAATCTACCTTCCCAGTGCTACTGCCGCTGCGCTGGTACAAAAGGTCTCTAAAATATTTTTTCTAACGTCGAATTTTTTTTAAACGAAATTACAACTCAGATTTTTACAGAATTTGAGAGAGAAAGCCGAAGCTTTCAGGGTCAGAATTGCAAGAATTGCCCGGCCCGTGAAACGCTCCTACTTTGGTATGCGGCTTTGCGGGCGAGGCGGTGCCCTGAGATGCCACGTGGGTGCATGTTCGGTGGCAAACGGGCGAGGCGGTGCCCTGAGATGCCACGTGGGTGCATGTTCGGTGGCAAACGGGCGAGGCGGTGCCCTGAGATGCCACGTGGGTGCATGTTCGGTGGCAAACGGGCGAGGCGGTGCCCTGCGATGCCACGTGGGTGCATGTTCGGTGGCAAACGGGCGGTGCCTGAGATGCGTGGTGCATGTTCCCGGTGGCATGCCACGTGGGTGCATGTAGGTGGCAAACGGGCGGCGGTGCCCTGATGCCACGTGGGTGCATGTTCGGTGCAGGGCGAGGCGGTGCCCTGCGTGCCACGTGGGTGCATGTTCGGTGGCAAGCGGGCGAGGCGGTGCCCTGAGATGCCAATGGTGCATGTTCGGTGGCAAACGGGCGGCGGTGCCTGAGATGCCACGTGGGTGCATGTTCGGCAACGGGGCGGCGGTGGAGATGCCACGTGGGTGCATGTTCGGTGGCAACGGGGCGGCGGTGCCCTGAGATGCCACGTGGGTGCATGTTCGGTGGCAAACGGGCGAGGCGGTGCCCTGCGATGCCACGTGGGTGCATGTTCGGTGGCAAACAGGCGAGGCGGTGTCCTGAGATGCCACGGCGCTGCGGACAGGTGAGCGAATTTCTCATGACGCTGACCGAGGGTCAGAACGAAGGGCGACGCCAGGCCCTCATCAAGAAGGGGGTGGTCGATGTCCTCCTCACCATCTTGCAGGTGCCTTCCCGAAAACGCTCTCCGGTGATGCTGCCTTCCGCCGCAACAGCTGTGATGTGTTTAATGTAGCTGTGGTACGTTTAATGTTGCTCATCTTATTTGGCGTCGCCTCGAAGGCTGTGATGTGGCTAGACATTGTTGGACGTAGCTATGGTAACGCGCTTACAGACCTGTGATAGATTTATTGGCTCTCCGATGTGTGTGACGTAGCTTTGACGTGCCGAATACAGCCCGATGCCAGCTGGCACGTGTCTCTCCCGGGAGGGTAAGTGAACTGCGATGCGTAGCTCGAGGGAATGCAGTTTTCAGGGAGTGCATGGCCCCTCCACAGCGCCTGCACCGCAGATCACGTTTGTGGGAGCATCCAAGCCGTACGCCTGCCGCGCTCATCGTGGCGCAGATGAGGGTGGATCAGCGCAGCCTGATAGGTCATGGGGATGTGACGAGCTGTCGCAGACCGGGAGGCTGGTGTGCAAGCAAGAAGCTGTTGGCGCGCTGGCGGGGCTCACCGTCATCGGCAATGAAACCTGTGATTTGGTGCGTGAATCGCGCCGCGTGTGCTCTTCGCCTGCTGCGCCGCGCTTCGCCGGAGGCTCTGCCGATGAAGGATGCGCGCCCCCATCATATGCTGCTGCCGATGCGTGACGTAGACAGCGGCGCGTAGTGCGCACGACGGTGCCTTGTCTGATGCTGCGATCCGCCCTTGATCTTGCAAGTCGGGCGATCCGGGCCTAGAGCGGCTGTCGGATCTTCCTGGAAACCATGAGCATCGTGATGCAAGACCGTTGGGCCTAGGACATGGAGCTGGCGACAAGCGTGGCCCTCGCTGCAGCCAGGCCTATTCGAGCTTCAACTTGGGCAAGCATAAGAAAAGCAACCGGGAAATATGCACTGCTCTCAGGGTGTGGGGTTTTGACCCCCCTCGGCATTTACAATCATCTGCTAGCACCGATGTCTAGTAGGTAGCTTCACCACTATGCGGAGTCTAGTAGGTAGCTTCACCACTATGCGGAGTCTAGTAGGTAGCTTCACCTACTTCACCACTGTGAGTAAGTGGTAGCTTCACCACTATGCGGAGTCTAGTAGGTAGCCTCACCACTATGCGGGTAGTAGGTAGCTTCACCACTATGCGGAGTCTAGTAGGTAGCTTCACCACTATGCGGAGTCTAGTAGGTAGCCTCACCACTATGCGGAGTCTAGTAGGTAGCCTCACCACTGTCTGGAGTCTAGTAGGTGCTTCAACACTATGCGGAGTAGTAGGTAGCTTCACCACTATGCAGTCTAGTAGGTAGCCTCCACCACTATGCGTCTAGTAGTGGCTTCAGTGCGGGTCTAGTGGTACTCACCACTATCTCGCGGAGTCTAGTAGGTAGCTTCAACACTATGCGGAGTCTAGTAGGTAGCTTCACCACTATGCGGAGTCGAAACCGAGTTCCCCACGCACGCCACAGAACGCTGCAGCCGGCCACCAGCGTAGAGTGATGATTGTTGAGCTCTCGAAGGGTCGCCTTGTTGGAGGAAGCTGAGAGGTACAATTGTGCCAGCTGCTGCGGTCCAGATCGTCGGCGAAGCTCATGAAGGGTGTCACCTGCTGCGGCCGGATCGAGAGTTTGCATGCGACAGATGTGGCAGCTGGCTGCGAATCTCGATGCTGAGCATCCCACGGGTGGTGAGGGGGCGTGGCTGCAGCTGGTGAAGAAAGGCTTGCCCGCGCTGCTCGCGCTGCTGGACACCGGCACCGGCTCCTGCAGAGCCGTGGCGGCCAGTGCGCCCTGCTTGCCCTTCCGCTATTACCTCCCAGCCCAGCGGGGTCTCCTGGGGAACTGCGGTGGCTTTGAGGGATCGCACTGCAGATAGTGTGGGGGCTGATGGCAGAGGTCACTTGCAATCTGGGGAGGGGGTTGCCGGGGGGGGCTACAAATGGCAGAGGTCGTTTACAATCTGGTCAAGGCATCAGAGTCCCGGCAGAATATTCTCGCCGGCTACGGAGCGATCGGTCCCTTGGCGAATATGGTCAAAGCCCCGACTTATGATAGAACGGCGTTGCAGGCGCTCGTGGCCTTCATGAGCTTCAATCATAAACACACGTACGCGCACTTTCAGCCTCTACTGCTGACCTTCTGATTTCCAGCCTCTACTGCTGACCTTCCGATCTCCAGCCTCTACTGCTGACCTTCCGATCTCCAGCCTCTACTGCTGACCGTCTGATCTCCAGCCTCTACTGCTGAGAGAACTCTCTACACCAGCCTGTACCCCCTGCGCCTTTGCAGGTGAAGCAGTCTTGCCGGCTCTCTTGAGCAAGGACCGCTGCATTGCGCAACCGTGATTGGCATCTTCACTTGCCGCTGACCTGAAGCAGCTTGACGCTCATGCCGGTGTTGGCGCCACTCAGCCCGCAGCACCTCGATGCGAGTTCTGTTGTGGGGGAGTATCGGAGATGCCAGGCTAAGCACGTCGCAAGGGGCCACCAGATCCAATAACGGAGATGCCAGGCTAAGCGCGTTGTAAGGGGCCACCAGATCCAATAACGGAGATGCCAGGCTAAGCGCGTCGCAAGGGGCCACCAGATCCAATAACGGAGATGCCAGGCTAAGCGCGTCGCAAGGGGCCACCAGATCCAATAACGGAGATGCCAGGCTAAGCGCGTCGCAAGGGGCCACCAGATCCAATAACGGAGATGCCAGGCTAAGCGCGTCGTAAGGGGCCACCAGATCCAATAACGGAGATGCCAGGCTAAGCGCGTCGTGAGGCCACCAGATCCAATAACGGAGATGCCAGGCTAAGCGCGTCGTAAGGGGCCACCAGATCCAATAACGCAGATGGCGTGAGAGGGTGATTTATCAGCGGTTTGCGGCCGGTAGGTAGTCGTAGGAGGACCGCGTTGGTGCTAAGGGCAGGAGGAGCACCGGGGTTGTGGCAGTCGCACGATTATAGCAACCGGGATGCTTGCTGCGGTGGTGGAGATCCTCGATCGACGGAACGTGCTTGACCCAGGCAGCATTGTGCAGGCATGCCCTTGGTCGCCACCCCTGCCAATATTCTGTACGTACGCCCATGTCGACTTGCCTTTGGTGACATTGTCCAGACATTTTCTTGATAAGTGCCCTAGCACGCATTGTTCCGGCACGCCCTCGGTATTCGCCGGCCCAGGGTGGTCCGGGCGTGCCCTTGGAAGTTTGTGCCTGCCAGCACTGTTCCACCCTGCCATCGACTCCCGCTCACGCATGCTGGCCCCAGTTCGGATCTTGAAAGATGGGCATGGGAGGGATGTGGTGAGGGAGTCAAGGGGGCGGGGGGCACCGCGCAAGCAGGCGGGGCGCTTTCTGCACCGGCTCTGTGCCTGCTCCAGGAGAGCGGTGATCGAGAACCACCATGGCTTGCTCGAGCTGCCGAACGTGTTGCCGGTGCTCATGCGCCGAGCCGAGGTACGGCAGAGGCACCATGCTTTCGGCGTGGTCGATTTCCCACGTATGCATGCCAACGTCCTCACAACATGTTTGCGGAGTCATCACGGTCCCATGGCTCCCTCCCAGCCGTACATCATGCGGCAGCGGACATGGAAGATATGCTCAAGGCGTGATGAAGCTTTGGGCTGGCCTGCGCTTGTGGGGATGTTGACGGGGATGCAATGGGCCGGGCCGATGATGCAGGAGGGCCAGCTCGAAAGCCAGGAATCGCTCAAGCTGCTATCCAACTCCTCGGAAGCCGTGAAAAACAAGGTCCGTTCTAGAAATAGGATGCGCTCGAAGCAGTCTTGTAGAGGGAGGGATACTGTCGCAATTGCAGGGGCGCGCGACCTTCCACGTGAGTAGCTCACCAGGTGCCACAGGAGCTATGTGCCAGCTAAGGCGAAGGTGCTGAACTCCCATCTACAGTGTGATCAGTGTCCTTGATTTAGGGATTTCAAATCTACGCCTCACGCGTGCGCGATGTCGATCGCTGGCGCGTGTGTGATGTTGATGGCTGACTCGCATGCGATGTCGATGGTGACGTTGTGACATGTGTGCGATATCAATGGCTAGCATGTCTACGGCATCGATGGCTGACACACGTGCAATTTGGGGAGCAGTTAACTGACCTCGGCATTCTAGCCCTCCTGGTGGAGAAGCTCAAGTTCTCTGAGCCAATCATCAAGGTAATTTCGGGGGCCCATATCACTGTGCCCTGGCAGGTCCCAGACGGCAGACTCCCTAGGGCAACTCTGGAGGTGCCTAAGCATCATCTTAATAGTTCTGCATTCCCCGCAGTATGAATCTAGGCACGGAACATCCCCTCTCCGCTCGTGCCCCCACACCTCTCCTCTCCGCTCGTGCCCACACGCCTCTCCTCTCCGCTCGTGCCCACACACCTCCCCTCTCCGCTCGTGCCCACACACCTCTCCTCTCTGCTCGTGTCCCCACACCTCTCCTCTCTCGTGCCCACCTCCTCTGCGCTCGTGCCCCACACCTCTCCTCCGCGCTCGTGCCACACACCTCTCCTCTCCGCTCGTGCCCCCACACCTCTCCTCTCCGCTCGTGCCCACACACCTCTCCTCTCCGCTCGAGCCCCCTCTCTCCTCTGCGCTCGTGCCCCCACACCTCTCCTCTGCGCGTGCCCCCACACCTCTCCTCTCCGCTCGTGCCCACACACCTCTCCTCTCAGCTCGTGTCCCCACACTCTCCCTCTGCGCTCGTGCCCACACACCTCTCCTCTGCGCTCATGCCCCCACACCTCTCCTCTCTGCTCGTGCCCCCCACACTTCTCCTCTCCCGCTCGTGCCCACACACCTCCCCCCTCTCCGCTCGTGCCCACACACTCCTCTCCGCCTGCACCTCTCCTCTCTCGCTCGTGCCCCCCACACCTCTCCTCTGCGCTCGTGCCCACACACCTCTCCTCTCCGCTCGTGCCCCACACCTCTCCCTCTCCGCTCGTGCCCCCACACCTCTCCTCTGCGCTCGTGCCCCCACACCTCTCCTCTCACCAAATGATGACGCCTGCAAGGAACAGCCCTAAGCCCGCCACAGTCCGTTGTCAGCAACACTGGCAATACACCATTCGATCTTCCCTCAGCACCACCACCACTAAGTCCCCCTTGGTTTCGCGGCTCCCCAACAAATCCATGCGAAGTCATCGTGCCAAGCGGCGCCGCCCTGCCCCTGGCGTATGCCCTCGTCCACAGCGCACATCCCGAGCTTCATGTACGACTCACGCCAGCGAAGGTTGTGCGAGAGAATGAGCCGCAGCTCAGCTCGGCCGGATGGGCGGAGCTGTTTGAGCAGGGGTTTGCAGCTCAGCTCGGCCGGATGGGTGGAGCTGTTTGAGCAGGGGCTTACAGCTCAGCTCGGCCGGATGGGTGGAGCTGTTTGAGCAGAGTTTTGCAGCTCAGCTCGGCCGGATGGGTGGAGCTGTTTAGAGAGCACAGCTCAGCTCGGCCGGATGGGCGGAGCTGTTTGAGCGGTTGTTTGCAGCTCAGCTCGGCCGGATGGGTGGAGCTGTTTGAGCAGGCTTGCAGCTCAGCTCGGCCGGATGGGTGGAGCTGTTTGAGCAGGGGTTTGCAGCTCAGCTCGGCCGGATGGGTGGAGCTGTTTGAGCAGGGGTTTGCAGCTCAGCTCGGCCGGATGGGCGGAGCTGTTTGAGCAGGGTTTGCAGCTCAGCTCGGCCGGATGGGCGGAGCTGTTTGAGCAGGGCTTGCAGCTCCAGCTCGGCCGGATGGGTGGAGCTGTTTGAGCAGGGGTTTGCAGCTCAGCTCGGCCGGATGGGTGGAGCTGTTTGAGCAGGGTTTGCAGCTCAGCTCGGCCGGATGGGTGGAGCTGTTTGAGCAGGGGCTTGCAGCTCAGCTCGGCCGGATGGGTGGGAGCTGTTTGAGCAGGGGCTTGCAGCTCAGCTCGGCCGGATGGGTGGAGCTGTTTGAGCAGGGTTTTGCAGCTCAGCTCGGCCGGATGGGTGGAGCTGTTTGAGCAGGGTTTGCAGTTCAGCTCGGCCGGATGGGTGGAGCTGTTTGAGCAGGGTTTGCAGCTCAGCTCGGCTGGATGGGTGGAGCTGTTTGAGCAGGGAGCTTGCAGCTCAGCTCGGCCGGATGGGTGGAGCTGTTTGAGCAGGGGTTTGCAGCTCAGCTCGGCCGGATGGGCGGAGCTGTTTGAGCAGGGGTTTGCAGCGAAGTTGGTAAGCTTGCTCGTGTCCGAGGGCCACGACGAGGAAGCCTTCATCTCCAGTGGGCAGAAGCAAGTGGCGCAGCTTGCAGTGGGAGCTTTCAAGCCCGGGGCGCGGGAGCGAATGCACCGCGAGCAGAAGAGGCAGGAAGCGCAGAAGTCCGAGGAGGATGCTCTGACTGCCATGGCCTCCAAGACTTCAAATCTCAAAAAAGGGTGAGCTGCGACGGCAGCGCCCGGCCGGGCCCTCCCCTCTGACGCCATGTGGGCGCCTGCCATTTCACGCCTCTCCGGGAGAAGCAAAGGGGGTCTCGGGGATGCGGATGTGGGCACTCTCTGTGGTCTTGTCACCAGCAACTGGACCGTAAACTTTTGCGCAATGCCGGAGTCGAGCAAGCCCGGATTCTCGGCTGTGCTCGATGCCGTATTCACCATATTTAGGTGTGCTGCAGACGCCGGCGCCCCCATCCGGCTAGGTGTGCAGCAGACACCGGCTACCCCATCCGGCTAGGTGTGCTGCAGACAACGGCGCCCCATCCGGCTAGGTGTTCTGCAGACGCCGGCGCCACATCCGGCTAGGTGTGCTGCAGACGCCGGCGCCACATCCGGCTAGGTGTGCTGCAGACGCCAGCGCCCCATTCGGCTAGGTGTGCTGCAGACGCCGGCGCCACTTCCCGGCTAGGTGTGCTGCAGGCGCCGGCGCCACATCCGGCTGGTGTGCTGCAGGCGCCAGCGCCCCATTCGGCTAGGTGTGCTGCAGACGCCGGCGCCACTTCAGGTGTGCTGCAGGCCAGCGCCCCATAGGTGTGCTGCAGACGCCGGCGCCCCATCCGGCTAGGTGTGCTGCAGACGCCGGCGCCACTTCCGGCTAGGTGTGCTGCAGACGCCGGCGCCCCATCCGGCTAGGTGTGCTGCAGACGCCGGCGCCACATCCGGCTAGGTGTGCTGCAGACGCCGGCGCCACATCCGGCTAGGTGTGCTGCAGACGCCGGCGCCACATCCGGCTAGGTGTGCTGCAGACGCCGGCGCCACATCCCGGCTCCCGAGAGGAAGCACCGGGCTTCGACGATGGAGGGAGGAATGTGGCCCAAGCACGCGCCCATCGAACGGCAGAACGGCCTGGGCACAAGGTGTGGGTGAAGGGGGGACGGGCGGTTGCTGGGGGCCAGTGATAAGGACGTGCTGCCGCATAAGCCATCGGGTTGGAAATGGCGAATGAAGGTGGAGGAGATGTGCTCCAAAAAAGCGGCCGTAGCTCCGGCGGTGATCAGTGTGCCGTCGGATCACGAAGCTCGCCCCAGTGTACAGCTGAGCATGGACCACCGCCGCGAGCTGCTGCTGGAGAGCGGCGCTCTGCCTCTGATGGTGTCCATGGCCGGGGACGAGGGGCTTCCAGACGAAATCAAGGCACTGACATTCTCCGCCCTCCCCCTAGCGCCTGCAGCACTCGCCCATCGCATGCCAGTCTTGCCCTACTGATATGGCGCCCGGCAAGTGAGCGACATTCGGGTGGAGGGGAGGCGCGAGGTCAGTCATATTCGCGTGGTGTCTGTACAGCAGTTCAAGCGGGGACCCGAGGTGCCGCTGGGCGGACAGCCTGAGGTTTCGCTAGATGAGCAGACACCGATACAGCCCGTAGAACGTCAGAGGTCCCCTGTGCACTCCGGCCGCCCCCCTCCGCCCCCCTCCCCCTTCCACAACTGCTCCTCCCATGTGGTCATCCCCCAACAGGTCCTCCCATGACTGTGCGCCGCACGCAACGCGCCACTTGCACGAGTCGGATGGTAGTTTGTAGCATCGGAGGGCCCTGGGGGAGTCTGAGCATCGGAGGGCCCTGGGGGAGTCTGAGCATCGGAGGGCCCTGGGGGATTGCAGGTGGCTGTGCTGCAGGCTCTCATCAGTGTCGCGAGTGGCACCGACATGTGCAAAAGGGCGATGCTCAAGCTCGGGCTCATGGGGCCAATTCTGGATTGCCTCTCCCACCAGCACATTGCCCAGGTCCGCTTTGACTTCTCCCTGCTGTCATCAACGCCAATGACTCCTGACCTTCGTGGAAGTGTCGGAGATGCCACACATGCAGGAGTGAGTGAGAACATTGCTGGAAAAGCAAGGCCAGGCGTAAAAGGGCCCAAGGCAGGATGTTGGGGCACCGAGTCTTACCGAATTCGGGGCTGCCCATTCTCATTAACTGGCCAGCCATCGATAGCACTGCACGGACGCTTGGGGGCGCAAGGTTTGGGGTGACCGCCGGGGCGTGTGCCGAGAAGCGCCATCAGAATAACAGTCGCCTCTTTTTCAGCGAGCAGAATGCTGGTGTGCACGCTGAACGAGGCGACCGCGCTGTTCTTTGCGTAATGCGAGTGTCTGGGCCCTGTGCCTCTATGTCTTGGACTGCTGCATCGCCCGTGGGCGCCTGCTCTCATTCCGGCGAGGGCCCAGCCCACAAGGGGGTGGAGCCTGCTTGTCCCCTGATTGCAGCCGGGGGTTCTGTCAGAGCGGGACACTGGCGCCGGTGTTGCCGACAGCATTCACGATTGCGTCGTGGTTAGGCAAGGGGGATGGATGTGCAGGCTCAGGCCGTGCAGCTGGTCGGGGAGATGATGCTCGGCAATGAGGCACGCACAGCGGAGTTGCTACATCTCGGGGTCATGGCGCTTCTCGTGTCAGTGCTGCGCCGAGGTGACTTCGAGAGCCAGGTGACGCCTCTCATCCCCGCCCCTCTCCTGGCCAGACACTGCAGTTGCGCCACGACAGGGGCTCGCAGAGAAGACGATTTTGGAGCGCGGCCGGAACGACACGGACAAACCCGGACCGCTGATAACCGGAGGAGTATTCGGATCATGTGTGCCCGAGGGATTTGAAGCCCACAGCGATTTCCAGCCCACCTTTTCTTGGTGTCTTACTGCACGTGCACGGACGAAGGGTCCCGGCAGCACATGGGTGGACCAAGAGCTCCTGGAGAGAAGGAGGTGGAACAGCAGTCCTGCGCGGACAACTTAGCACAGTTGAGAGTAGCCTCGCATATGGCAGTTGTGTTGCTCGAGGTGGGCGGTTTTCACGCCTTGCGTGCGGGAGTGGGAAGGAGTGGGGCGCACCCTGAGGTGTTGCGAGGAGAGTTTCAGAGCGCCGTCGCTCACACACGCCACGTGGCATTCCGGTGACCGCCGCCGCTGCATGGTGACTCCCTGGAGGGTGGCCCCGGGCCTGTACGGGACAACCTTGGCGCTGCCCTCCAGTCCATCGCCATAGTCGAGAGTTTGGCGTGGTCGCCACTGAATGTGTGCATGCGCGTCCAGACATCAGCGTCACCGAGCGCCGAGCCAATGTTCCCTCCGACGCCGATTCACCGAATTCCCTGAGCACCACGGCGCGCCGTTTGAAAGTGGCAGCACCGCGTGTGTGGGCGGGTCGCAGGCTGCGGCGGCACAGACGCTGGGCATGCTCGCGGAGAACAGTGCGGCGCGCCGTGCCAAGATCATCGAGGCCGGCGCCCTGGGCGGGCTGATGCACATCATCAAGCAGGCGGACCCTGATGGGAGGGGCATCCAGTCCAAGTCCATGGTTCGCACACCATCCGTTGATCCGCCGGGGGAGAGAAAGGACATTGGTTGCGCTCTGTGCTTTGAAAAAACATCTCTTTGCGCGCAGTCGTCCAGCACAGACGGGATGCATCGCCCAATAATTAATGCAAGTTTCAGTTCAGTGGAGCTCGCTTTTTCTCTTTGCACGCCGACAGGAGCGAAGAGCTCTGGCGAAGTGAAGTAGATTTGCAACAAAAGGCTTTGACCTGTAAAGCCGATGTGCCTGGAAGAGTTGCTTTCCGGTGTTCCCTTAGAAACCCGATGGCTGACATGTGACGCGGCATCTTTTCGAAATTGGCTGAAACGAACCCCTTCCAATGCGGAAAGTCCATATGCACACTCCACCACGTCTTGCCTCACCACCTAGTGCAGCTTCTGTCCCCAGCAACGAGGCACAATCAAACTAGCTGTTCATGTGGCTGCTGGGGTGATGAGGGTGAGGGTTGGGGAATTTGAGGCTAGGCGTGTGTGGCAATCGACGTGCTCATATCGTCCAGCTCGGTCCTACTAGAAGACATGCTGGAGATGGGGTTGATGCCGCACCTCCTAGACCTTCTACAGTGGAGCAAGGGACACGCCAAAGGGCACGCCATGCATGTCTTGGAGGTGCGTCACTGGGAGCACGGGTTGGGAAGATGAGATGGGGAGGGCACCTCACTGTCGGGAAGAAGCAGTCAGCGCAGGCACGGCGCTCCAGGGGGCGGGGGGAGGGGGAAAGGGCAGAGGGGCAGAGGGTCGGGTGCTTCAAGCCACTCGTAATCTGATCGCCGTATGCTCTTCCTTAGAACTCTCCCAGTTTGGAATAGAGGAACCCGCGTACTTGTATATCACACGTAGTATATGTGCTGCGTGAGATGTCATGCGTACCTGCAGTCGCGATGCCCGAGACGCTTGTATCACATCATGCTCGTCCAACGGGCGGCTCTAGCACTATGCCAAGCGAATCAGCGGAGAATTCAACGAACCATTTCGAAATTCTCTGAGCCTGAGGCGTCGAAGCGGCCATTCAGGAGCACCCTAGTGCCATGGCAGGTTGCGGTGCATGTGACACTCTGCGTCATGTAACAGGCGGCCAGGCCCCCTGTCATGGTTGGCGGCTTCTGGTCCCCCGCTGCGTGTCACAAGCGGCAGGTCGTGCGGGGGCCTCAGGGGGGCCTGGTGCGCTTCTCGAGTGCGGGGGCCTCAGGGGGGCCTGGTGCGCTTCTCGAGGGCGGGGGCCTCAGGGCGTGGTGCGCTTCTCGAGGCGGGGCCTCAGGGGGCCTGGTGCGCTTCTCGAGGGCGGGGGCCTACAAACATCGCACAGCAAAGCACAGCAAAGCACGGCAAAGCATAACACAACACTTCCCTCGAGGACGTGGAGCGGTGGTTTTCCGCAGTGTATACTGACAAGGCTCTGGGGCGAGTGGGGAGGGGGGAGGGGTGTTCGCAGTGCATCCTCTCGAACCTCGGATTGACTGAGCAGCAGAAAGAGACCTGCGTGAAGCAGGATGTGCTGAGCAAGCTCAACACCTTGATGTCCTTAGGCTCCGAGAAGGATCGAGGAGTAAGCCCACCCCGCCAGTATCCGGTTCCCTGCAGCGCGCGTGCGGGCGGGCGGGCAGCGCCCCGCCTGAGCCCACCGCGGCCTGGGCAGCCAAGCAGCCGCCCCTGCGCTACCCCGGATGCTCGTTGATTCGCACGCAAACGTCACAGCAAGGCTGCAGAACCCGCGAGTCGAAACGTTCTGAATAGGGCCGTGTGCGCCCTTCTGCCCCCCATGACTGCCACTCCAGCAGGCAAGCACGCGCGCCGCGGTAGGGTGTGTAAGCGCGTTGCACTGCCGCCATAGCAGCGGCGCAGGAGGAGAGTAAAAAGCCATACTGAATATGGCGCGGCTAGAAAGTCACACCACGTGAAACACGTGTAGGCGCTGCAAAAGGGATGCAAGGACAGTTCCTCTCCAAGCTGCCCTCGCGACGGGATGTGGGGGCGTGTGTTCCGCGCCGAGCCGTCCTTTTGCATCGGTCGTGCGGCCATCCGCGCGGACGCCGGACTTTGGGTGCCTCCTTCATATTTGGCACGCAACGGCCAATAGCGCGACCCACGTTCCCAGGCGCTGCCTGGTGCGCTGTCATGCTGCGCCTCCGTGGGCCAGGAGGGTGCGATAAGAGGATGGCCGGCGGCGGTGCACCCCAGGTGGCGATGCGGGTGTCGCTGGCGGTGCTTGAGAAGAGCTCCACCTCGAGCACGGTGCGCGTCAACCAGCAGCGCGTGACGAAGGCGGTGGAGGATGGGATGTTGGAGGCGGCGTTCAAGGTGATCAGCGGTGCTTGGGAGGATCCGGAGACCATGGAACTCGGGCTGCGCCTCGTGAACAAACTCGTCGCCTCCGTCGAGGAGCACAAGGACCACTTTGTGAAGGTGAGCTCGCGCCGAGGGGAGCCTCTTCCACGTGGCGTCGCTCTCACCTACCATAGCTTAGCGGAGGGGCGGGCAAGATTTGAGGGTTTCCGGTTTGCCACGTGGATGTGCTTTGCGCTCCACACATGACGCATGCCGCACAGTGAGGATTGGTCTGCGTTCCTTTGGATCCTGTAAGCCCCCAGCAAAGTCGCTGCCGAGCCGCCTCCTGCCGTCAGTCAAGAGGACCCTTCTGTGACCCACGACAAGAAACGTGTTCTCAGTGATCCCCCCCCCCTAAGACCCCCGCCCTCCCCAAGAGAGGTTCCTGGGTGCAGTGATCTGCCCTGCCTTTCCTCTCGAATCCGATCACTCTGGCTTCTACGCGCCTGGACATGGAATGGAGAGAGCGCTGAGCGCGGGCTTGCAGCCTCCAGATCCGAGGAGCCTCACGGCGACGGAGTACCCGCTGGGGCGCAGATGGAAGGTGTGGAGTTGCTGGTGAGCCTGGGGAGATCGGAAGACACCACTGTGGAGAGCCTGGAGGAGGTCACGCTCGTCATGTTTCACATCAGCAACGGCTCGGAGGCGCGCAAGGACACCCTCATGAATTTCGGAGGTGAGGGCGGGGTGAGGAGCGTGCTCGGCGCCTTCTCTGGGAGGAAGTCCCTCGGCGTTGCTCCGCAACAAATGCAAATGGGCGGCTTTGCGCCAGGGGATGGGGGCTGCTCACGGGCCGAAAGTCCAAAACACAAGTCTCGAAGCACTTTCCATGGATGCCACACATAGGGGGGGAGGGAAGAGGGGGGCGTGTAGCTCGTGGGGCGCACCGTAGGCATGTTCGAGGGTGCCACAGTTATTTGAATTTGAACATTTTGCTACTCCAGTGTAAATGACGCGATGCTCGGTGTGGCTACCCGGGCCGCCGAAGCCCTACGGACGGTGGAGGCAAACCAGGCGCCCGTGCCTGACTTGTGGTGAAGGTTGTGCGGCTTGAACCTGCTTGGACGAAGGGTAAACTTCTCAGTTGCCGCCGAGCCCTCAGATGCCCGCAGACAAATCCAACGGACAGCAAGACACAAATTACCAAGCACGAATGTTCAGAATGTTTGCATGGCGTGAGCTGGTGGCTGAGCGGTGGGGGGTGCAACTGCAGCGATAGAGGTGCTGCTTAAAGTCGTCGAAACAGGCTCAGACACCGTCAAGGGGTGGGCCGCCACCACGCTCAGTAACATTGCCTACGGCAGTGAGGCCCGAAAAGAGAAAATCGAGAGCCTCGACGGCATCGGCGTGCTGGTTGGTCGGTCATCAGGCCCTCACATCCCCAACATAGGGTGCACCGCCATTCATGATCGCCTGGCCTCTCGCTCTCTCCCACTCCCTTTTTCTTTCTCCTCCGCTCTTTCCCCCAATGCTGGCAATCAGATGAATCAGATAGTGATCAGAAATCAGACGGATAAGCAGAATCAGAATCAGATCAGATCAGGCGGATAATTTCTCCGATTAATCATATTATCAGACAAATCAGGTGAAAATTAGATAAAATCAGATAAACAGTTTGGCATCGGCCTTTATGGCATTGCAACACGTATTTAATGACTTAGTGAGCTCCTCGGCGATCAGGAACATCAGGCGGAACTCAGGTATCAGAGGTATCAGATGCCCATCAGGCGGATATCAGGCTGATTGCCGGCATTGCTTTCCCCCTGTCTCAAACTTTCTCTCTCCCGCGCTTTCTCTACCTCAGGATCCTCAGAGGTGCGTAGATTGATCCATCGGCATGCGATCATGCAACCACGATAGAGCCAGCGATGTTAATGAATAGGATTGCGCCTGTTCCCGGGATGGTGAAGGGTTAGGGGCGCCCATCGGCTGCAGCGGCTCTGCACCGCGTGCAGAATTGCATGCCAACGAACGGAGGAGCGGGTAGGGACTTCCATGAGGTGGCGAAGGGACGCTGGGTGAAATAGCGCTTGAGATGAGATACGCCCGTATTTCGGCCAGTCTCGCTATCTCATTAGGGAATCCTCCGCCCCGGCCATGCTGTAGAGGCCGCCCTCTTCCCTGGCAGAAGAACTGGGGAAGGACAAGGCCCGTGGGGAGTGCATGAGCAGGGCTGATGGACAGTGGGCAAGGCGACGCGAAGTTCCGCGCGGTTTCGGCCATAAACAACCTCGCAAGCGGCAGCGAGAAGCGCAAGGCGCAAATCATGGATGCCGATGTTCTGGCGGCGCTGATCGCCTGCCTGAGCCAGGGCAACGAGGTGGGCCCTGCGGTCGCCTGCGACACTCACCTGTCGTTGGCCCGCCTCCGCTGCAGGTGAACTAAGTCGACTGCAGAATGAGGAGCTCGCCCAGCGGTCCGCGTGCGCACCGATGCACGACCACGGACCCCCTAAGACACCCCTGCAGTCGAGAGGCCGGCGCGACATCCGGAGCAGACGCCCAAAGTTCACAGGGCACAGGCCTGATCCACTGAATGCGCGCATGGGCCGGGGTGGACATGCAGGTAACAAGGGAGCGTGCTGTGAGCGCCATCAGCAATCTCTGTCTCGGCAGTGACATGCGCAAGGATACCTTCATGCACACCCGCATCCTCGGCCCTGTGATGACGGTGCGTTGTCATCCGCATCCTCGGCCCTGTGATGGCGGTGCGTTGTCACCCGCATCCTCGGCCCTGTGATGACGGTGCGTTGTCACCCGCATCCTCGGCCCTGTGATGGCGGTGCATTGTCACCCGCATCCTCGGCCCTGTGATGACGGTGCGTTGTCATCCGCATCCTCGGCCCTGTGGTGACGGTGCGTTTTCATCCGCATCCTCGGCCCTGTGATGACGGTGCGTTGTCATCCGCATCCTCGGCCCTGTGATTGCGGTGCGTTGTCACCCGCATCCTCGGCCCTGTGATGACGGTGCGTTGTCACCCGCATCCTCGGCCCTGTGATGACGGTGCGTTGTCACCTGCATCCTTGGCCCTGTAATGGCGGTGCGTTGTCACCCGCATCCTCGGCCCTGTGATGACGGTGCGTTGTCACCCGCATCCTCGGCCCTGTGATGACGGTGCGTTGTCACCCGCATCCTCGGCCCTGTGATGGCGGTGCATTGTC
>LGRX02006301.1:0-15082 GCA_001247695.2 Cymbomonas tetramitiformis
GGCGCCCTGACGGTGCGTTGAGCCGGCTGCCGCGCGGCACCCTGACGGTGCGTTGAGCCGGCTGCCGCGCGGCGCCCTGACGGTGCGTTGAGCCGGTTGCCGCGCGGCGCCCTGACGGTGCGTTGAGCCGGCTGCCGCGCGGCGCCCTGACGGTACGTTGAGCCGGCTGCCGCGTGGCGCCCTGACCGTGCGTTGAGCCGGTTGCCGCGCGGCACCCTGACGGTGCGTTGAGCCGGCTGCCGCGTGGCGCCCTGACCGTGCGTTGAGCCGGTTGCCGCGCGGCGTCCTGACGGTGCGTTGAGCCGGCTGCCGCGCGGCACCCTGACGGTGCGTTGAGCCGGCTGCCGCGCAGCGCTCTGACGGTGCGTTGAGCCGGCTGTCGCGCGGCGTCCTGACGGTGCGTTGAGCCGGCTGCCGCGCGGCGCCCTGACGGTGCGTTGAGCCGGCTGCCGCGCGGCGCCCTGACGGTGCCATGAGCCGGCTGCCGCGTGGCGCCCTGACCGTGCGTTGAGCCGGCTGCCGCGCGGCGCCCTGACGGTGCGTTGAGCCGGCTGCCGCGCGGCTGCCCTGACGGTGCGTTGAGCCGGCTGCCGCGCGGCGCTCTGACGGTGCGTTGAGCCGGCTGCCGCGCGGCGCTCTGACGATGCGTTGAGCCGGCTGCCGCGCGGCGCCTGACTGTGCGTTGAGCCGGCTGCCGCGCGGCGCCTGGCCAGTCGCGTTGAGCCGGCTGCCCTGGCCAGTGCGTTGCGCCGGCTGCCGCGCGGCGCTCTGACGGTGCGTTGAGCCGGCTGCCGCGCGGCGCTCTGACGATGCGTTGAGCCGGCTGCCGCGCGGCGCCCTGACTGTGCGTTGAGCCGGCTGCCGCGCGGCGCCCTGACGGTGCGTTGAGCCGGCTGCCCTGACGGTGCGTTGAGCCGGCTGCCGCGCGGCGCCCTGACGGTGCGTTGAGCCGGCTGCCCTGACGGTGCTTTGAGCCGGCTGCCGCGCGGCGCTCTGACGATGCGTTGAGCCGGCTGCCGCGCGGCGCCCTGACGGTGCGTTATGCCGGCTGCCTGACGGTGCGTTAGGCGGCTGCCGCGCAGCGCCCCTGACGGTGCGTTGAGCGGCTGCCCCAGCGGTGCGTTAGACGGCTGCCGCGACGCCCCTGGCGGTGCGTTAGGCCGGCTGCCCTGGCGGTGCTTTGAGCCCGGCTGCCGCGCGGCGTCCTGACGGTGCGTTGAGCCGGCTGCCGCGCGGCGTCCTGACGGTGCGTTATGCCGGCTGCCGCGCGGCGCCCTGACGGTACGTTGAGCCGGTTGCCGCGCGGCGCTCTGACGGTGCGTTGAGCTGGCTGCCGCGTGGCGTCCTGACGATGCGTTGAGCCGGCTGCCGCGCGGCGCCCTGACGGTGCGTTGAGCTGGCTGCCGCGCGGCGCCCTGACGATGCGTTGAGCCGGCTGCCGCGCGGCGTCCTGACGGTGCGTTGAGCCGGCTGCCGCGCGGCGCCCTGACGGTGCGTTGAGCCGGCTGCAGCGCGGCGCCCTGACGGTGCCATGAGCCGGCTGCCGCGCGGCGCCCTGACGGTGCGTTGAGCCGGCTGCCGCGTGGGCGACGGAGCTTCGTCGCGTCGTTTTTGTAGAGGCCTTGGATCTTGACAGGGGGGCACGCTGATAGGGGGGGTGGTGCGTCTGGTGGAGCGGCCAGACCCGGTGGATGGAGCTGGAGGCGGCTGCTGCAAGCCAACAGGCGCGCTGCTCCTGGAGCCCCGCGGGAAGGCCCTACGAGCTTCATCCCAGATGCCCCTTCACTTTTGTCGATGTCCACCAGCCTGGCCTAACTTTTCTGGGCAGGGCTGATGGTGGCTGATGGTGGCTGATGGTGGCTGATGGTGGGGAGGGATGAGGGGTGGGGAGGCCTGTTGCAGGACGACCTGCTACGGTCTCTTCGGGACGAGAGCCAGCAGCAGATACGGCTATTGGAGGACCGGAAGAAGAAGAAGAAGAAGAAGGGCAAGCGCAGACAAGCTCACACCTCCTCCAGCTCCGAGTGTGACAAGGTGCTGCCCGGAAACGTGCCGCTGCCATGCTGGCGGAGCTTAGCGCCGAAAGTGAACTACCCGGGAAATGCCCGAACATCTGTGCAGGAAAATAAGTGGAATCGGAGCATAAAACAAGTGGCTCGGGGGGGCAGGGGAGCGGAGTGTGGCGCCAGGGCGAGATGCCACGCCAGGTGCCGGCGCAGGTGGAGCTGTCCGCGCGAGGCAAAGCAGACGAGGCGCTGGGGAGTGGCAGTGAGGGGGCACAACACAGCTCGGAGGGTTTCCTCGGGGCAACGAGCACAGACGACGAGGTCGGGGGGGAGTGGATTGAGTGGAGGCGCGCCCATCGGTGCGGCACATTCTGCCCTCCTACCCCCCTCTCAAGACACACCCCCCCACACACACCGAAGTGTGCTGAATCCTCGGCATGGGTGCATAGTGCAGCGGTCTTCTGTGGCGACAGGGTGCCAAAGGAGTCGGTCCAAGGATAAGCACACACACACACCTTTGCAGAATCTCACACGAGCGAGGACCATTTATCGAGCCCTCTGTTTCTCCACTCTACCCCATGCGCCTTCGCATGCTGGATATGCCTAGGCGTGTAACGGCAGAGCTTATGACTCGGTTAGGGCAATATACCGCAGCAAGACAAATCTTGCTGCGTGTGGGCCAAGAGACGGGCAAGTCGCCGAATGCCGATTGGCCCAGCGGGTGGCTCGAATCCGCCATGTCCTGTGTCGTGATTGAAACGCGGGTGATGCTATACGCGGCCGTGCTGCACCCAGGGTGTGGCCCTACGCGCCAAAGTCTGCGAGCCACACATATGTCTGAGTGGCGCATGCTATATGCGTCTTGTTGGCGGAGCGCCCGAGGAGAGGGGGACTTGCGTGCATGACGCGCTCTTGGCGGAGGTGTGGGGCGCTCTGGCAGGTCGCATCGCAAGCAGAAGGCCGCGCAGGCCGCAGAAGCCCTAGCCCTGGCGGCCCCCGTGCCCGCCCGCGCCGCCTTCCAGCTCGCCAGTCGGCCGGCCTCCAGCTACCTGCCGAGCCCGGCCGGCGCGGAGTCAGCCTTTCCAGCCCACCATCATCTTGCCAGCAGACCATTGGACTCCGCTCCGGACGCTCATGCGGGGACCGCCACGTGGAGGGCGGAGAGCGAGGAGGCCTCAGGCGCGGCCGGGTGGTTTGAACTGCCGCCGGAAAACTTGGAGGCGGCGCTTCCAGCGGCGGCGGGGGCGCAGGTGGAGGGCTCAGCGAAGGAGGGGCCCGGCGAGGCGAGCATGGTGGCAGGGGCGCTGTTGATAGACCTGCTGCGGCAGTCCGAGCAGGAGAAGCGCACCGAGCAGCTGCAGGCCCTGCTCGCCAAGACGCAGCAGCAGCTCTACGATGCCCGGGTGCAGCTTTGGCATCAGGGACTGCAGCTCGCCACGTGGCAGGCAAGCGCCCGGACGTACGCGGCGCATTTGAGCATACCTTTCCATTGCCGGCGGACCGCGGCACCGCCTGTGGGAAGCGGCTTGTTGCGCCCTCCGAGCTCTGAGGCGCGCGCGCGCCGTCTACCCGGAGGCTGAAGAGAAGAGTGCGCGGAGTGGCTTGTGGTCCGCTTTGCTGAGAGTCTCGCGGGATGGCGCAGGGACACGCTCTCGCCGCCGAGTCGCGGGAGCAGGAGCTCCAGGCTCGCCTGGCGCAGGCGCAGAGGGCGGCCCTGAAGCACGCAGAGGCCGCGCTGGCGGCAGGGGACGAGCTGGAGGAGCTCCGCTTCAAGGCGAACCTGCAGAAGGATGCCAGCAGGGTGAATGTGTGGGATGGTGCGCGCCCGTGAAATCCAGTAATGCTGAAGGAGCTTGCGCGGTCGCATCAGATTCCTCCATTGGTGTGACCTGCGGCAGAGATTCGTGGAGAGGGCTGGGTGATAGCTCCTTTTGAGAGGAGGAGAGCTCGCGCGATGTTTGGAGGCTTCAGGATGTGGATCATTGGTGGTGGCCTGGTGGTGCTTCCATTCGGGCGGCCCCTAGGCGTGCAGTCGGCAAGGATGGTGGCAGTGACATGTTGCGTGAGGAAAGGAGCGTCACGGTGAAAGGATCGTGAGAAATGAGCATAGTAGTAGGACGTGCATGTCGTGGTGGGAAGTGAGTAGTGTGACAGCAAGTGGTGAGCGGCCTCGTGGTGGGAAGTGAGTAGTGTAATGGCAAGTGGTGAGCAGCGTATTGGCGTGCCCTTTCGCATGGTCGACTGCTTCATTGGTCGAGGACACCCAAAACATTTGGTGACATGGAACCCCGGAGAGTGCCGATGGTGGAGTGCAGAAATGAGGCCCCAGCGGAAGCTTACCTGAGGTGGCATGTTTGTTTGTGGTGTCACAGAACGGGAGTGTGTGGAGAAGCCCTCATGGTGCCCGAGGGAGTGCTGCGCCGGGGAGGTGCGCCCACTTTAACCGTCCTCCTTCGCCTCCTGGGCTGCTTCTAAACCTCTTTAGCGACTGGAACCCCCCTCTCACGCTGCCATGTAGCCCTCGGCCCCTGGCTCACTGTCCCGGCTCGCCGCAGCGATCTGCACTCCCAGCGATCTGCACATACCCCACCCTTACATCTTTACGCACACCCCACTGGTTGGCCGTGCTCTTCTGCCTGATGGGCATCTACAAGCAGAGGCGGCACATTTATTGGCTGTGGCATCGCGCAGGTGTGCGCGCTTGCCGGCCACTGCCTCTACTTGGAGGAGGAGCGCTGGAACCGCGCCGCCGCCAAGCTTGCCAAGTCCATGCAGTTTAGCCCGCCCCAGTTCCCGCCCGCGGTGCACAGCTCTGGCCGGGAGTGGCCCGACCCCTTCACCTCGTTTGTGGACACCAAGCTCCTCCCACAGCCTGGGGCAAGCCCGAGCGCTCAGAGTCTGAGCTGCAGGCCGGGCTTGCCGCGCTCCTCCTCGTCGTCATCCATTGACAGCCTCGCAGCATCCTGGGGAAAGCCCCCAGCAACCGGCTGCGATCCGCAGCGGCTGCGCAAGCAGGATCTGGCGGGGTTGTTGTTGGACGGGGCCTCGGAGTCAGCTTCGGAGCGCTCAATGGACCAAGTCATGGCGCCCAGCATCTCATCGCCGACTGAGCCGCAAGGAGATGCCTTGTTGTCGATGAACCTACCAGAGGATCTGCTGGAGGAAGTGTCCATGCCGGAGTGCATGCCGGCGTGGTGCGAGGAGCGGGACGAGGACGCGGAGGGGGAGCCACTTGGAGTGCGCTCTCGTGGGGCGCTGCGTGGCCCGAGGAGCTGAGCCCGCCAAGAATGTGTATTGCCAACTGGCATCCTTGGAACACGTGGAGCCCTCGCCGCCCTTCTCGGAGATAGCATGGGCCGGCGCATGCGATACCGGCGTGGAGATCAGGTGAGTGCCGCCATCTTTTGCCCAGCTGTTTGCTAACTTTGAGCGTCGTCAGTGGATTCATGGTGGATGTCAGTGGTTTCATGGTGGATGTCAGAGGTTTCATGGCGGATGTCAGTGGTTTCATGGTGGGTGTCAGTGGTTTCATGGTGGATGCGACACGTGCGGCGAAATGGGCCGAGCGAGAGAGGCAGGACACAATGTGGAGAACATGAAGCAACTGGAAGTTATTATGTGCTGGGGCGTAGGCATATTTCAGGCTCCCAACATCATCTGAGAGTGGGTTGCGGATATTGTGGGTGAGAAGATAAACACTTGAGAGAGTGTGTGGAATGGCGTGTGGCCCCGTACCGGCAGTATCGAAAGGGATCACTTGGAGCGGTTATACAATGCAGCCGCGGATGACGAAACGGATGGCGAGGAAGAAGACGAGAACAGAGATGAGGATGATGAGCTGCCTCACTGGGGTTTAGATTCCGAGAGCGGCGCAGCTGAGTGGTCCCTGGCGGATCTAAGCCGTCTCTCGGCGCAAGCTGCCGCTCACGCAGGAATAGGCAGACCGGAATATGCCTAAGGGCGTCAGCTGTCTACCATAAGGGAGCTTTGCTGCATTAATAGTTGTATAAATGTTTGTGTGTGGCTTATCATTGGACCGCTTCCTTTGGAACCATGTAGGCTTAGAAGATCGGGTACACTATGTGCCCATACCAGGGACCAAGGGATTCAGCATACAGTACACTTTGAGATACTTACCGGGATTATCCCGCTCACTAGCGGAGAATGGGACCCCTCAGCCTCATTGGGCCACCTGAGCGCCGCCTCTGCAACCGTACTGCTGGTGCACTGCTGCTGCCTCTGAAGCCTCTGCCCCCCTGAGCTGCCTGAGCCATCTTCCCGTCACCAAGCCTACGCTCAAAACCACTACCCTGCTCCCTGCCTGGTCTCAAGAGAGCTTGTTGTCCACCCACCACAAGTCAGGTGTTCCGAAAGGTCGCTCCAAGGCCTCAGAATGCTTCTAATGACCGGATAGCTTCCTTCCTTGCGCTTCCGCCACTGATTTGCGCATGACTCCCTACCCCCCAGCACCAACCCTTGCGCTGGTCATCCCGCAGGTAAGCTACAGTTGTGAGTGTTATGCTCCACGCTTACACTACCACTATTGTTCTGCACTCTTCCTATTTGGGGTCACATCCCCACATATGCCTGTGTGTCCCGAGCCCTCCCGGTGGCTGCTAGCTGAGCAACTTGTTGCCGCCTTCCCAACAACGCAACATTGCCACGTGGGCAGGAAGTTATAACTGTTGTATGTTGTAAGTAGGCATCGCTGCCGGGATGGCCACCCGGGTTTTCAGGGGCCCAGCATGCGTCAACTCCACCCGCCACCCTTCTATCCGCACCTTGCTCAACACCCTCCCCACCAGGTCTCTTCATGCCAACAGCCCCCTTAAGAAGCTGGGTCACCCGCCTGCTTACCGGTACCTGCGAATCGCATTTGCCACCCCTTCCTTGGCCAATGGCATCGCTTGCTCTGGTGAAGCCCCGCTCTGCTTCTGAGTCCAGACCCCGCGCTCTGGACTCTGTGAAAAGAGGTCATCCCATACGCCTGCTTGCTAACTTCGCCTGCGCCCATGAACACCTCTGCTAAGCCTGTGGGGTACCCAGTCTCCGGCCCTCCACCCCCCCGAAGATTCTCCACTTCTTGCCGCACATCCTCCATCCTCCATACTCTGTCTAATTACCCTCCCCCCCCTTATCGGGGTTTTTTATTAGGACATCCAGAGATTGAATAACTTTGGTACGCAACCGCGAAAATTGTGATATATGTTGGCATTGCTATATGCAGTATAAACAAGGCACAGACTCTATAAAACAAAGACATACAAACTAGAAAATGGAGTGAAGTGCATCCACTCTTCATCGGTTCCGTGAGGGGGTCATTGTACATTATATATTTTTGTATATGCGAGCCTTGCAATAAAGTTTCTGCTACCTCTTTATATATAACATATATTATATCACTCTAAAAATACCATCACACCAAATACAAATGTACTGATAACATATATATATGCACACACGCAATATACTTCACATTTATTGTAGCTTGATGCTATCAATTTCTTTGCGGCATAGTCATTTTGAGCGCGTCTCTATGCAGGAGCATCACACAGATTCGAGCTCGCATCTGCATAGTGTAGAGCATTTTTTTTATCGCTACCGATGCCATCTGATAACCGCCGATAAATGCTTACCTACGGCTGCTGAGTTCCCGCCAAAAGTGAGTTACTCATCGAACAGCAAAAAATGTGAGCACGGCAGGTATAACAAAAAAGTAAGCGCGTGTGTCTTGTCGTTGGATCGATACCTTAGGCACCACGTAACCACAGAAGATCGGCTGTACTATGTACCGTACCCACACCAAGGATCGAAGGGTTCAGCACACACTTCATCGGGGCACTTATCCGGATTATCCGCGTAGCTCGCTATTGAAGAATGGGACCCCCTAATCCTCAGTGATGGGCCATCCGTGAGCCCCTCTGTATCTGCACCGCCGGCGCACTGCTGCTGTGTCTCCGAAGCCGTCACCTCTGCCCTCTGAGCTGCTAGAGCCCTCTCCCCCACTAAGCCTACCCTCAGGAACACTACCCTGCTCCCTACCGTTCCTGGTCTCGATAGAACTCATCCACCCACGACACAACCGCTATTCCCAAGGGCTGCCCCAAGGGGCTGATAGTGAGAATAAACCGAATTGCCCCCATCCGATCTTGTGGACCCGCCGCCGATCTGCGCTAGCAACCCTCTGAACCCCTGCACCGACTATACACACAGTAGTCTATTGCCATTCTTATTAGCCCCGGGGAAATTGGCAGCGACAGTTATGCCGGTATCACGTTTATCCACCCCCAATAAATCCGCTCTTCATTACACGTGTTATTCACCCACACGGATTCGGCAGTCCTCTCAAGAAAAACAGCAGCTTATCATCCTTATCCCCCACGCCCCCGTCCTTTTGGCAGACATAAAGATGCACAATAAGCGAGGCATCTTGAACACCATACAATTAAAACATAGATGTGTGCATGCTACCGCACAATCATTCTGTCTTGACACTATAGTTCCCAAGAAAATAATTAAAGGTCTACCACACACATAACTGAAGGCAAATTTTCAAATAATAGACCCCAGGCAGATATGCCACAACATATGCCACAAAGAACAAATCTCTATTCTCGAATTTATTTCGTTGATTCATGAAACTTTTAGTTTCCGCCTCCAGTATGACATCACCATTGTTTCTCATAATTTCATTGATAACAACATAGAGCTGCCCTTCTATTTCACCCAGTCGCTGTGTCGGCGAGCAGAGATACCTCGAAGCAGTGTTGAATTTCTACTGGTGATTTTCGACTGAGCCTGTCCACAAACCCGCCGAAAACCTTGTCACGCCATAAGTCATGCCTTGCAACTCTCCGGAGGCGGGGTCATAGGATTTGGACCCCAGGGTGCGACACTTATCACATGCCACCTCCACAAGTTGCCCAAGCCTTTCACAGTTTTGCATTTGAATCTTGCCAATGCAAGTGAGTCTCAGCAAGCACAGGGCAGATGCAGTCCAGCAGCATTGGCCGCATAAAACCTAGGGGAAATGTGCGTCATTAAGGATGATCTTGCATCATGACAAGGGTTACGGCTTTCTCAATGCTTCATCGCAAATGTAGAAGAAGAGCACGTGAACCCCTAGTCACGGACAAATAAATTGAGGGCCAGTATTGGCAACATCTAGAGCAGTTATCCCATGCGAGGCTGACTCGCTCGTCGCACACTTTCAAGCGGGTGGAAGGCGTCACAACTTCCTAGCCACGCTTCGAATGCCTCGAGGCTGATGGCGCTGCATAAGGGCAGCGATCTTACCGAATCTCTCAAAGCATTCAGAGTTGTCGCCCGTCCCTTTAGCTCTCGATATATCTCGGTTTCTAGGTGCTGAGTTTTCGCCTGCAAGTGCCAAACAAAAAAATCAAAAGCTGGGGAAAGGCCAGGGGTGGCAAGATGGCGAGGCGCCCAACAGACCGTCACCGCGAAGCTCTTGTGTGGATGACTAAAGGTCTACTGATCACTTGGCTGGATTCTGAGAGGCTGCCGCTTGAGCTGGGGGAAGTCTGCTACTATCAATGCTGCCGCTTAAGCTGGGGGAAGTCTACTACTATCAATACTGCCGCGTGAGCTGGGGGAAGTCTACTACTATCAATACTGCAGCAGGCTGAAGTCTACTACTATCAGCCACTGCCGCTTGAGCTGAGAATACTACTATCAATGCACAGCAGGCTTAAGGGAGTCTACTACTATCAATACTGCCGCGTGAGCTGGGGAAATCTGCTACTATCAATACTGCGCTTGAGCTGAGGGAAGCCCTACTAGCTATCAATAAAACAGGCTTAGGGAAGTCTACTACTATCAGCCTGCCGCGGCTGAGCTGGGGGAAATCTGCTACTATCAATGCTTGAGCTTAGGGAAGTCTACTACTATCAATACTGCCGCTCGAGCTTAGGGAAGTCTACTACTATCAATACTGCCGCGTGAGCTGGGGGAAGTCTGCTACTATCAATACTGCCGCTTGAGCTTAGGGAAGTCTACTAGTATCAATACTGCCGCGTGAGCTGGGGGAAGTCGCGGCTGACTTTAAAAGTGGCCTGCAAGCAGATTCAAGTTGGTGATAAAAATTATCCGATCAAGCGATGCCCAGAATGACACTTGAGAGGCTCTTATCATTTCCGCTCATCCAAGACATGCTACTGAATGCCAAGTGTACAAATCAGGCCATGTGACGATTCAGGCCCCAGTTCTCTTCTTTAAGATTCCCTCACTGGACCCAGAACCGCTGCTTGATTTCCGAAAGGCACTGAGAGTACTTAAACTAGAAGCGTACTTACACAGGCTGCACCTCGCGCTGCGTGTAAGAGAAAGTGCGTTCTTGCTTGAGGCCTCAACATTGGTGTGCAACAGAAACGCACAAACTAGTACGCAAATCAGTGCGCAAATTATGGGTACGTACGCGTCCAACACCGCGTCAACTTAGCTTCAAGCAAGTCACCGTGCTTCCTTCGTGGTATGCTGAGGGGTATCTCGCCGACTAAATTCCACACGGAACACGTTTTCACCTTGTTGGCATGTGCCGGGGCAACCTCGCCAACTTCATGGCATGAAACAGGATTTCACAGCCCGCTTCATGACAACACGTGAGGCACCTCACAACTTTGTTACATGAAGCTGACGTGGCAACAAGTGTGTCATCTTAAGCCTTCTGTGGCATGGAGCTGGCGCGCGGCAACACGTGTGGAAACATCAATTTCGTGACTTGAGCTGACTGTGGCGACATGTACAGCACTTCACCGACTGCACGACGTGGCGCTAACGTGGCAACTCTTGAGGCACCTCACCAAATTCGTGACATGGCGCTAACGTGGCCACCCTTGAGGCACCTCACCAATTTTGTGACGTGGAGCTGACGTGGCAACACACGAGGCATTTCACCAAATTCGTGACATGGCGCTGACGTGGCAACACGTGAGGCACAGTACAATTGCGTGGCATGGAGCTGATTTGGTAACATTTGAGGCACATTGTCAGTGTCTGACGTGGAGCTGACGAGGCGACACGCCAGGTACCTCACGATTTCATGACATGGAGCAGGTCCCGTCCCCAACTTTGCGTACGGGTATCTTACCAGAGATTTTGGTACATCAAGAGGATGGAGGCGCCCGCCTTCTGGGACCACAGGTTCGAGCAGTCCAGTAGGCTGCGGTGTGTACCTGGTACCCGCAAGCATTCTCGATGCGCCCGTGCAAAGTAACAGCGTGAAAACGACGCAGACACATTTGCAGTGTCCAACGAAGGAGACAGGATGGAGAGTGAACCCAAAAACATCAAAAAAGTGTACAGTTTTCAATTCAGGGCGCTGTGACCTTGCTTGCCTATGCACACGGGAGGCTTCACAATTATACTCAAATGCAAGCTGATAGTATACAGAGCGCACTTACCCGGTGGCCGAGGATGTTGTTAGCCCTGCGCGCCGCACCTGCAGTAAAACAACAAAAACAGCGAAACCAGTGGGCGCTATCATGATAGCGGCGATCAGTCGGCATATGCTGAACGAGGGTTTTGTGGAGTAATAGCCGGGCTCTGTCCTATGCTGCTCAGTCATCTATTGAAACAGGCTTTCGTGACGTGATAGCGGGGCTCCCTCAAATACTGCACGAAGGCCCCAGGAAACTGACACCCGCGCGCACGCAAAATGCTGCTGAGGCCCCAGGAGACGGCACCGCGCGCAGGCCAAATGCTGCTGAGGCCCCAGGAGCACTTACGACGCAGGCAAATACTGCACGCAGGCCCCAGGAAACTGACACCCAGCGCAGGCAAAATACTGCACGAGGCCCCAGGAAACTGACACCTTGGCGCAGGCAAAATGCTGCACGCAGGCCCCAGGAAACTCACACCCCGCGGAGCAAATACTGCACGAGGCCCCAGAGCTGACACCCAGCGGCAGGCAAAATACTGCACAGGGACCCAGAGCTGACACCCATGGCACTTGAGCAGAAATACTGCACAGAAGGCCCCAGGAAACTCACACCCGCAGCGCAGGCCAAATACTGCACAGGCCCAGGAAACTGACACCCGCGCGCAGGCCAAATACTGCACAAGCCCAGAAACTGACACCAGCGCGCAGGCAAAATGCTGCACACCCAGGCCCAGGAGCCCGACACCCTTGCGCAGGCAAAATGCACGCAGGCCCCAGGAAACTGACACCCGCCTTGAGCCAAATGCACAGGCCCCAGGCAGCACCCGAGCAATCATATGCTGAACGACCCTCTGGCAAACTGGTAGCTGCGCTTGCGCCCAGGCGAATATTACACGAGGCTGTTGAATATTGAAGTCTACAATATTGCAGTCTACACACGTACATCTGTAAGCGGCAGCAGCGATTATGCAAATACTGTATGAAGCTCCCGAAGAACTGAAGACCAGGCTCAGGTGAATACCGCAGGAGACTCCGGTCGCGACTTATGGCCGAGCTCAGTAAAATTTACAAGAGGCTCTAGCGAAATTGTAGCTTTGCACGGATAAACTGCACGAGGCTCCGGTGAACTGATCGTGGCGCTGACGCAAATACTTCATTAGATTCCGGCAAACTGATAGCTGGGCTCAGGCAGATGATGAACGAAGTTCCGCGGAATCGATAGCGGCGCTTAGGTATATACTGCACGAAGCTCAGAGTAACTGATAGCCGGGCTCAGTCAGTCACTGCATGAGGCTCCGGGTAACTGATAGCCGGGCTCAGGCAAATACTGCACCAGCCGAATACTGAGCGAGGGTCCAAGGTGTACGAACGGGGCACATGCGAATATCTTGAGCGTTTCTGATTTAAGGGTGCTCAGGCAAATTCTGCGTGAACTCCTAAGAAACAAAGCAGGTGGTTTAGAGTCGAACCCCATATTAGCCTCTTGCGGTTGTTCGCTTGGGTGAATATCACGCAAACGTCGAGGGAACCGATTGCTGGGCTCACATAACTTTTCCCTTGAACTTAAAGGGAGCGAGAGCGGGGACTAAAGTGCAAATGTTTCTAAGAATTCATGGCGAAAATTGGCGAGCCTCCAAGGAACGAGTCCTGCACGCACCTTGCCGTGGCTGCAGTGAAAGTTTGCTACCCATGCGGGGCGAATTTCTCCTTTATCTCCTGGCATGTTCTCGAGTGCTTTTACCCAAACCTTGTTTTCTGCGGTCAAAGCCAAACAGCTAGACTGTGCGTTTTAGTTCTGTGTTTTTTCATGTTCACTAGAAATCTCCGGAAGTGGAATGTGCCCGTTGAAGAATAGTTGCGGCAAGAAGCGAGGAGAGTTGGACCCTTTGAAAGCTCGCAAAACTTTATATCCACAGCAACAGCATAAAAACAATACTGACGACCAGTTTAATATTATTTTGGTCTCTTCTTTCCGAATCAAGCATACCTGGCGTGCAGTGAAGCCTCGCCATTCTTTCCTCAGAGGTCTTAGTAATAACTTTTGCTGTGCGAGCAAGGGAATCGTAGTTCGGGGTGTCCTGTGAGAGACAGTAGGGAGTGATTTGCTGGACCTCAAGTTATAATTGCAGGAGATCTTAGCTGAAAATTTCAAACCAAAGTTCGAAATCGTGGCGCAAGGAGCAGGTCCTCACCTTGGCCTTGACCTTGTGTATGACGGGAGGTAGGTTCAGCTCTGAGAGCTGAGCGGATATCAAGCCAGGACTTGTGGATGGTTTTCCATATCGGCTAGTACTATGATGGCAGTTTTGTGATAAGACTGTCACAGATGTGTGCCCGGTCGGCACGTTGCCTAGCCACCAAGGATATTCGGGCCCGCCGGGTGCTTGCCACATTTTCAACTGCCACAACGTGTTTCTAGGGTAGAAGGCGGCGTTCTATTGCAACTAACTGAAAATATATTTCATCTGCACGTAAGGAAAAATCGTGTTACCGTGCTCCATATGTCGAACGGCAGTAGCTGTGATCATTATGATTTGTTATCCTCGGGCGTTCCCCCGACGCGAGGCTGAACTTCATTTGGTTTCGTGAAACTACACCTCCGCTCGTAGCAAAACATTTTTGGCTTGAAATTAGAAACACGAAATTTAATTATTTTTAAATACGTCGATCGGATATGCTATGAAGTTGAACCCTTCGATCGTTGCGCACTCAAGCTCAGACGAGAGCCGATGTAGATCACGATCTCCTGCCGCTTGAGCTTCGATCCCTTCGCTTGACGAGTTGTGTCAGAAGTGTCACATGAGCGTTTCCCCCGCTGCTCTGCTCGTGCTCGTGGCATCGCCGCTCAGCGGGGACGGTCATAGCGCCCCTCCGCTCAGCGGGGACGGTCATAGCGCCCCTCGCCGGCGTGCCGATAACTTAGTCGATATCCTGCCCTAGCCCCCCTTCGAAATCGGCGGATCCACGGGGCTCCAAGCCACCCCAGCGGTCGAGTGACCCTTCAGGGCATGTGTTACATTGTTTTCGATGCACATGGCACCACGAGACCGAGTTTGGATTCATTGGCCATATCTCTATGGCGGTCCGGTTTTTTTCAGCCTTGCGACCCACGTACGCGTAAGACCCGAACCCTGAGAGCCGGCCTGCATTTCGAACCTCCCCACCCTGCCCCCCCGCCAACCACCCCAAAAGTATTATTTCGCCACTCTTCTAGTGTGTTGGGACACCTCGCGCGCCGCACGAATCGAAGCGGTTCGCTCGCTACGCCCTGCTCCGTCAGCGCAGCCATGCTCGGGCCACACCCCCTCCAATGCCCCCACCTACCACAGTCTACATCAACAACCTTTTGCACTAGAATTAGGGGTGCGCCGAGCCTCCATGTGGCAAGGCGCGGTAGCCCCACATCCCACCCGATGTCCTTCGTCATCCCCACCATGCATCTTGCCTTGGCCATCGAGCTACACGCCGCTACAGCACGCCAACTGCACCCTACCTGTCGTCCCACCAATTCTGGGGGGTGGACCGTCATAGAGATATCCTGCCCTAGCCCCCTTCGAAATCGGCGGATCCATGGGGCTCCAAGCCACCCCAGCGGTCGAGTGACCCTTCAGGGCATGTGTTACATTGTTTTCGATGCACATGGCACCACGAGACCGAGTTTGGATTCATTGACCATATC
>LGRX02006302.1:0-17392 GCA_001247695.2 Cymbomonas tetramitiformis
TACAGTAATCACTCACATTTAAGGAAACTCGACGTTAAGGAAATAGCCAGCGTTTCGGGGGGGGGGAGGGGTACCCAACTCGATGAGAAAAGCTGGCTGGATTTTCCGACTTATGAGATGGCCTGAAATAAGGAAAATGACCGCTGGCTGCCTAGCTGGAGAGGCATTTCTTAAACTAAGAAAACTTTGCCGGGAAATTGACAAATATGGTATATTTGATGGGTTTTCATGATTTTTGCACAAAACTTGTCTTAAAGGTTTAAGTTCCTGATAGTCTGTTTCAGATATAATATCGTCATCAAAATCTTGCTTTAATTCTTTAAGCTGCGCACGGCTCTCAGGGTCCATTTTCTCGGAAAATGAACACCTTAAGAGAACGGGCTGGCTAGGGAAGGTGTCCACGTGGATGGTTATGGAATTCGCTGGCTGGCTCACGAGATCGCGGTCCACTATCCATAGCGTTCTCTTATGACGCCGACGCGGCGGTACCCAACTCGATGAGAAAAGCTGACTGACCTGGATTTCTCTGTTTTCTTACAGGTGGGTGATTACTGTAGGTGATGAGGTTTGGGTAGACGCCACGTACCTCACCCAGCCGGGCGACCGCGGGTTGCACAAGAAGTTGCTTAAGAAGCGCCTCGGACCCCTTCGGGTGCTGGAAGTCTTTCACAGCGACAGGCAGATGGCTCTTCCCGCGAGCGATAGGGGCGCACCGTCGGCCTATAGGTTGCAGACGCCTAAGCAGTGGAAAGTGCACGATGTGTTCACCGTGGACCGGCTTTCGCCGGTAGAGTCGAGTAGCCGCTTTGTCGAGAGAGCTAAGGAGATCCCCCCTCCTCCGTTGGACGTCAGTGGACGCAAGGAAACCCACGTCGAGAGGGTGGAGCGTTCGCGTACGCGCCAGCGTCAGGGCAGGAGGTGGACGGAGTACCTGGTCAAGTGGACAGGGATGCCCCGCAGTGAGAACGAGTGGAAGACCCGAGAGGATCTGGAGTGGGACGGAGCCGGTAGACCCGGCGTTCCCAACCGGGCGTTGTTAGAATTTGAGAGGATCGAGGCTAAGAGAGTGGAGCGAGAGAAGCTTAGGGTCCGTAAGAGGCGCGACGAATCCGCAGGAGCAGTGTGGACCACACTTTCGGAGGAGCTCAAGGTAGACGGCGCAATGCCATGGGTGCCAGAGGAGAGGTTTGATGAGGAAGTAGGAACTTTCGCGAGAGTATCTGCTCAGAGCACCCTGCCGCCAGTCAACGGAGCCGCAGCACTTGAGAGGGAGCCAGTCGGCCAGTCTAAAATTCTCGTATTGTTCTGTGGGACCGGGTCATTCAGGGCCTGAAAAATATTTTCAGGCCCTGAAAAAAAAGTTCAGGGGGCAAATTTTCAGGCCCTGAAAATTTCAATCGTAAGTAGCCCCCCATCTGCCGGATTTACTCGCACTGGGACTCCTAGTCAGGGCTGCCTATACAGATTTCAGTATTCCTGTTGCAGCCCATACAGGGGTCTTTGATGACAATGTCACCAGCTTTCATTCTGGGAGCTTTGCGGGCTTCGCAATATAAATAGAATAGTGCTACTTACGCCGTTTCGCGTTGCGCGGAAGGAAATTCCATAGCTAGGTATGTATAATTCCTGTTGCAGCCGCATACAAGGGTCTTTGATGACAATGTCATTAACTTTCGTTCTGGGAGCTTTGCGGGCTTTGCAATATAAATAGAATAGTGCGACTATCAGGCTGCGAAATTACCGGTAATTTGAAATCGGGGGTCGGTAATTACCGCTGATTACCGGGTAATACCCTTACGAGTAATTACCAAACCTTTTTACCCACCATACTTAAGTGGGCAAAACAGTTTTGGGGGTCGGTAATTACTGGTAATTACCTAGTAATACCCTTATACCAGTAATTACCAAAAAAAATACTCCGCGACTGACGCCGCGCCGTTTCGCGTTGCGCGGAAGTAAATTCCATGATTAATGCCCTCATGAGCGAGTGGTGCAGCGGTGGTTGGTATGGTGTGTGGGTGCTTTAGGTACATGGATCCAAGCCAGAGATGGAGCATTATCTACTCTTGTTCCCAAGAGCATTATCAGTGTCGAAGATGGAGCAGTGGTACACGCGCCTCGGTGGGCGCCCCCGGGTAGCCGGGGGGTCCGCCGGGGCGCCGGCGAGGCAGGAGAGCTGAACTTATACACATCATTATCATTTATGCTCATCGTATCAGAGCGAATATAAATTCTTGTATAAATACGCGCCGCAGAAATCTTTATATTTGAATATTTGATTTAGATATTTATACATTTTGCTTTTTATTTCCTGTGTAAATTTGTATAGCAACGACTTGACAAGAACCCTTGTCCGCAGACATGGCGTCCGAGTTGGACCAACCAGAAATTAACATTTTAGGCAACGGAAGACACGCTTTATACAGTGGGGGAGGCCATTATGACGTACAAACATTATGACGCACTTACGTTTGCCTATTTTAAGGCCACCCAATTGATCGGACGTGTACAAATCACCATACCGCCATCAGGGGTGCAAATTGGGTTTTGAGTCGACCGTCAGCGGGGCGCCTTATTTTTCGACCAACCGCCAACCGCCATGTACGCTGGCGGGGCGGTAGATTTCTGAACGAGCGACCAACCGCCGACGGGGCGGCAAACCTGACGCCACCCGCCGACGGGTAAAAATTTCGCCACAGCGTTCGTAAAAGTATTTTTTTATGTTTAAAAATTCTACGACCTGTAACCGCGTCGGGGTTAAAGGCTGCTGGAAATCCCAGGTCGATAATTATCGGAAAACGTGGATAACTCTTCGAGTAGTGATCGGAATCCTGCAAACAAGGATGCTATGGACATCTACCCGAGTCCCTTGACGGGACTGTGTGGTCGCCACACCTCAAAACCCTAAACACTAAACCCTAAACGCTGTGCAGAAATCCGTAATGTGATATTCGCGAAACGTGATAGTGAAAATATGTGCGGATTTTCATGATATGTGACATTCGCCTTTGGTGATAATCGATAAATGCAATATTCGATTATTGTGATATTCGAAATATGCGATATTCGCGAAATGTTATATTGCGAGAACATTTTTGGATATATCACGCGTGATAACATTTTCGGGTCTCGAAATATTGAAAACACGGTAACATGAAAATCTTATTAAAATCTTAATACAATCGTAAATAATTGCGTCCAAACCCGAAACAATCTTCTAAATACTTATCAAAGACTTAAACAGAAAACGTAAACCTCCGAAACATAAAAAACTCTCATAACTTGATGTAGGTAAATTCGCAAAATCTGCTACTCGGAATCCATCTCATCGTCGGCGGACTCGCCAGCCGAATCGATGCATTTTCTACTCATCCGCCTCCTCGTCAGCATCATCTGCCATCTCTTCGTCGGACTCGGCGAGCGAGTCGGCGTCGGAAGTGTCATCCGCAAGCTGATCCGCGGACTCCAAGGTAAGCTCCATTCGCGTGGCATCATTGTTCAACTTCCCCCACTCGGTCACGGCGCGTTGAATGAGGGCCTTGATTTCATCATTCTCGCCACCAAACGTGTGGCCCGATCAGCTTGCACAACATGATATTGCGCGTGGTGGCGATGAGGAGGGCGTTACGCTCCAAAGTCCAAATGGCATTCATGTGAGAGAAAGCACGTTCACATTCCGCATTACCTAGAATAAGGCAGGTGATAATCTCGATGAAATCCAACATCATGTTGATGGATGCATCGCGGAAGCCATTCGTGGTGAAGGCGTTGGTGCCACGGTGGAAAAATGTGAAGATCTCCGTGTTACGGTAGCTATCGAACATGATGCGACGAAAACGTGTCCACTGCGTCATCATCGCGGATTTGTCGACGCCCGTCTCTCCGTAAAGGCCCACGAGCTCTCCATAATGCTCGCACAACACCTCCATCTTATCGTTGCCATATGCATTGAGCTCGGGGATGGTCGTGGGCATTTCCGTGGGATCGAAAATACCGAAAGCATCGATAACCTCGATGCTTGGGAAGCGACTGTCAATGCACTCAAGCAATGTGGCCACAATCTCACCCATCAACACTTGCAAGGCAGCCAATGTCTTATCAACAGAGAAATGCACGTCTTGAAAGTCTCCGCCGACGAGTCGTCGTTGAACTTCAGGTCGCTCAAGAAGCTCGTCATGAACTTGCCGCCATAGGTAGGGACGTCGCCAGGATGGTCACGGTTGCCAGGGTGGAGGTCAACGGCTACGCTATCCACAAATTCCTCTCTTAATAGATTCTTCGCCACGTTCATATACATTTTCAGATGTGTAAAAGGGTAAGAACGTGCTTGCAATTGCGAGCTGAGCACATTTAAGACTGCAAGGATATCTGCAACCGCGTGGAAGATGAACAAAGTCGACATCAAGTGGAACGTCGCAGCCTGAGCAGGGTCTTTCTCGTCCAAATAAGCTGCAAGAGGACATACGACATCGCATACTCGAGCTACACACTCGCCACGCGACTTAGCCAACGAACTTTGTGGAACCGCTTCGGAAGTTTAAAGATGATCTCGAATTCCTCGCACAGGCTTTCAAATATGCTCCTTTGCATGTATGCCTTTTTGAAGTTCCCATAAACGCTCACGACCAGAACTTTGTCAAGGCCAACAAGACAGTCGAACTGCTTAAAACAGTCAGTTGCGACCAGCGGAAGGCGTTGGCATATACAGTGAATCAATATCAACACCTGGGCGTTGAAGGCGTTCTTCATCCGATTCCCTACACCTTTAGCACCCTGCATATTGGAAGCACCGTGATGGGGAAATAGAAACTGTACCGCTAGACCAGAAGCCCGAAAAAGGTGAGCCAGGCCGGGAATCGATCCACGGACCTCTCGCATGCCGGGCGAGCGCTCTGCCGTTTGAGCGCTACTCAGGCTATTGATGGCGATTCTGGTGCGGTACAGAGTACTGAATCCCCACAGTGCCACGTAGGCGGCGAAGAGTGAAACACGAAGGATACAACTTCCCCCCAATCTGCCGTTGCGGTGCGCTCAAGGGGGCGTCGCGCGGCTTTGTGCGGCGCGACTGTTGGGGGCGCGCGGCCTGTGCGGCGCGATTGTATCATCCATGACACAACCTCACTCTGAAGTGTCTACGTGGCACAACCACAACCAGCTGCCGGCGTCACACCTGCGCAGTGGAAGCGTGATAAGAGCCCATGACCTGATGGGGAAATAGAAACTGCACCGCTAGACCAGAAGCCCGAAAAAGGTGAGCCAGGCCGGGAATCGATCCACGGACCTCTCGCATGCCGGGCGAGCGCTCTGCCGTTTGAGCGCTACTCAGGCTATTGATGGCGATTCTGGTGCGGTACAGAGTACTGAATCCCCACAGTGCCACGTAGGCGGCGAAGAGTGAAACACGAAGGATACAACTTCCCCCCATTCTGCCGTTGCGGTGCGCTCAAGGGGGCGTCGCGCGGCTTTGTGCGGCGCGACTGTTGGGGGCGCGCGGCCTGTGCGGCGCGATTGTATCCTCCATGACACCGTCCGATATGAAAAAAAACACTTGGCGGTTGAAAGGATTGATACCGATCTTCTTGAAACAGTTTTGTATGGCAGTGAAGATCGAATAGCCTTTGGTTGACGGCAACGATATGATCCCCACGAACCGGGTGACCTGAGCAAAGGTATCCGGATGCTGGAAGCAAACGAAAATAGCCAGAGAGGGGATGACCGTTTTACTCGTGCACTCGTCGATGAGCACACTAAAGCAGTGTGCCCTACCAAGAAGTTCGACAACGTCATTGATTAGGCACTGAGCTATAAAAGCCAAGAACAAGGTGGCCGTCGTTCGATTATCATACTGTGCCAGCGGGATGATAGCTTCATCAGCGTCAGGCCAAGAGTGCATCACACGGTACGGGCCTCGATCATTCCAGCGTAGGAAGCCAGGGAGATATTGTTTAACACGATGAAATACAACATGATAAACAGGTTACACATCTCCCATAGGGCGATAGAAAAACGTCCTTGCCCGAGAAGATTGTTGAATGCTCCTGGCAACGACCGCTGACGAAGAGTACGTCGATTGCGGTCCTCAAGGGTCTCCAATGCTCGTTTGTGACTGGAATCAAAATGACGGCAGGGATGTTCTCTTTCACACATGCGTTACAGTAATCACTCACCGTTAAGGAAACAGCCAGCGTTTTTCAAAACTCCGTCATGTTTAATACATCGCCCCCATATTTAATAGCTCTATGTGAAAATACGCTGGCGTTAATTCCCTGTTTTCTTAAAAGTGAGTGATTACTGTAACACCATTGGGACGCTCGAAATCATCGGCGAGAATTTGGGTTACTATTCAGAGAATGTGAAATTTCCAAGGAATTTTGGGTGTTTACATACCCATGTTACTTCGATCGATATTTTGAGGGTCAAGATGAACTCGGATGAAAGTTTTGACAAGACACTCCAGAAAGAGCGGCTCGAGATCTTGACAACATAGGTGTTCGATTTTTCAATGCCCTTCTCATGCCGCTCACATTGCACAAATTTCTTATGTTGGCTGCAGCCAACATAATGAGTATTTTGTATTTTCGCGATCATACCGCCCAACTCTAGGGCACAATTATGCAAGCCCCCATGGGTGCAAGAAGGTATACCGCGTATTGACATTTCTTTAAAGGTCTAGCTAGTAGCCCGCCTTCAAACAACATTACTTTGTCACGGGGGACTAGATATCCAGTACTGCCCCCTGTATGACATTCCTCGATGCATGTGACAGATGACTGCATTATTCGGCTCGAGATCGCGAGTCACAGCGATATAGACCGCGAGCCACGTGTTAGAGTACTCGAGCATTACCGTAGCCGTACTCGTACAGCCTTTCACAACGCACGTAGCATAAGCTACTTCGACTCTCTTACTCTCATATGCTATATCCTTTACATACATACAGTAATCACTCACCAATAAGAAATAATAGCAATAAGAAACCAGCCAGCGTTTGGGGGGTCACAACTTGACGAAATTTGCTGGCTAGCTTTAATTTCTTAAGAAATTTGCCAAAATAAGAAATCAAGGGGCTGGTTGGCTTGAATCATAGTGAAAAATGGTTAAGAAATTTTGGCTGGATTATTTGGTGGGTTTACTTGATTTAACAAGGATTTTGATGCTTATACACAATTTATCTCAATAAAAATATCATACAGACTGTTGAATTTTTTCGAACGGAGGTGCAAACGTTGGCTGGTCGGCGAAAAGTGACTTATCAACTATCACATGTCTGCTCACGGCTTTCAGGATCCATACTAAAATTTTACCACTATGGCCGTCGCTGAGTGCCAATTTCATGATAGCTGGCTGCCTCCTCCTTAAGCAATAAGAATAAGAAATTGGCTGGCTGAGCTACGAAATCGGGATTTCTTATTCTTAGCAATTTCATAGGTCGCTGGCGCTGGCGGGGGGGGGGTCACAACTTGACGAAATTCGCTGGCTGACCCCATATTTAGGAATTTCTTATTGGTGAGTGATTACTGTATATCACACGTTTCAGCCTCATATTTTTGCTTACAGCGATAGTTATAAAACACGGATATACAGAATATTATACCCTGTATGTGTTTCAAACTATCTATTAGGTTATGGGCCCACCACGCTTCCACTGTGCAGACTCAGACCCCGCAGAGTCGCAGACTCAGAGACGCAGACGCAGACTCAGACTTGCGACCCCGCAGGTCGCAGACTCAGACTCAGAGACGCAGACTCAGACCCCGCAGACTTCCCGAGTGATGCCTTCATGGACGAGCCAGATCCCGCTACATACAGACAGGCTCAGGTCAGCCCTAATTGGAGACAGTGGCACAAAGCCATTCAGTCAGAGATTGACGGCATACTTCAGCCAGACAGGGCCGATCCAGTCACCGCCTTCCCCCCAGGCTCCACCGTCCTCCCCAGTAAGTTTGTCTTTAAGCTCAAGAAGCTGACAGACGGCTCCCTTGACAAGTTCAAGGCCAGATGCACCACCAGAGGAGACATGGACCGCACCTTCTATGAGGAGGCGGAGACCTTTGCCCCTACACCTCAGCTCACCACCTTCAGACTCCTCCTAGCGCTCTGCCTGACACACAGACTCATGCCATACCACTATGATATCTCTCAGGCTTTCCTCCAGGCTCTAATACCCGAGGATGAGCGGTACTATGTCAGGTTTCCGAAGGGGTACGTCCATCCCCTAGGATATGTAGGTGCCTATATGAAGAAGGCACTCTACGGGCATCGGACCTCAGGCAGACTTTGGTCAGAGACCGCACACAGGTTCATGACAGACCGCTACCCTACACTCAGCAGATCCACATATGACGAGTGCCTGTACATCGGCTGGATTGACGGTTAGCTCTTCATAGTCCTCATCTACGTTGATGACTTCATCGTGGCGTGTGCCGATGAGCGGTCCAGAGCCCAGTTTCACACTGACATCATGTCCACATTCCATGCCACCTACTCTGGTGTCCTCAACCAGTTCCTCCAGCTCAAGGTTGATGTCCAGACTGAGACACTTCCTACCAGGGCAGAAGTCCTCTCCGGAGGCCTTTCGGCCAATTTTCGAGAAATTTTTTGTTTTTTCTTGTTTTGACATCTTTTTGCATACAGTACTTAAGGGTCAAAATTCTTTCGGCCAATGTATCTTCGGCCAAACCCTCTTTTTGGGAGACTCTCTCGGCCAGGGGCCGGTCAATCGCGACAGGACTTCTCCCCTGCTTCCTACAGGAGAGTCATGCCCGACCAGGATTGAGCTTTCACACGAGCGGAGCATCACTGATCTGTGTGCTAAGTTCAGCATAGACACGGATAAGCAGGCGCCTCGATCCCCGATGACAGAGGGTCTCTCCCTCCCCATTCCCCCGCCTGATGCCATTGACAGGTCCATTGAGACACCCCTCAGATCCTTGATCTACTCTCTGCTCTGGTTAGCCAGGACAGTCAGACCCGACATATACTACCACGTCACGTATCTGGCTCAGTTCTGCCACCAGCCCATAGTTGAGGCCCTCACCGCTGCCAAGCGGGTCCTTCACTACAGTATGCCTACTCCACCAGAGACTACACACTTGCTATGGCTATTGACTCTACAGCACCCCAACTCACAGTGTTCTGTGACTCGGACCATGCAGGAGACACTGCCACACGGAACTCAGTTTCCGGCTACTGTCTCTACTTTCACGGTATGCTCATTGACTGGTGGTCAAAGAAACAGAAATCATGCACTGCCCTTCACTCTACAGAGGCAGAGTATGTTGCCATGTCAGAAGCCTGCACCTCCGCCTTGGCCATCTACAACCAGGGCACATATCTTCCAGGATCCGCTCTCGGCCCGCATTTGAAAAACATTTCGGCCCGCTTTCGGCCGGGCCGGCCGACACTCGATGCTTACTCGGCCCGCCTTCGGCCAGCTCGGTCACCTTAAATGTGGCCGAAACCCACTATATCGTTTTCGGTTCCGATTGCACTGAAAACTGACCGCATACCTACGTTCGATATATAGCATGAAATGATGGCATTGAACTCTTCTTCTACATGTGAAAACAAATTACGGGGCGAATGGATAAGTAAAACGTTGATTGCGACCAGTATACGTAGACCGCCCAAGGGCTACGAATGTTATCACGGCCCGCTATCGGTCAGTTGGCCCGACTTGAAATCGGGACATTAATGTCATTTTGCGTTACGGCCCGGCAGATAAAAATCGTTCGGCCCTCAATCGGCCCGGGGTGATTTTTGGGGACCTCTAACGGCCCCGGGCCGGCCAATCCCCATAAGAAATGTGCCCTGTCTACAACACACTGACAGAGTTCTTCCCCTCAGCTGAGCCCATCACCATCAATGTAGATAACTCAGCAGTTCAGACTTTGGCCACTCAGCGGGCACTCTCTACTAAGCTCAAACACATTGCGGTTCGGTACCATGCGGTTAGCAACTGGTGTCAGGGCCCCCTCAGGAAGTTTATTCCGGTCTGGATTCCGACCGATGACAATCAGGCTGACATTTTCACTAAGGCTCTTCCTACCACAAAACACGGGGTTCCCATTATCGACAAGTTTACTGCCCGCCTCTTGGATATTAAGGACCGGGTTGTTAAGCTGATGGAGAAACTACGAGCAGCTGCGGCACAGAAGCTTCATGCCCAGCAGCAGCAACTACAACGACAACAACAACATGACGAGATAGTCTTAGCATCACTGCAACGGCAGAACTTGATAGGGTGACCCGAGGCGAGGGAAGGTGGGCCTCTGCGAGCATGTCTATTTCTGAAGACCCGGAGGCACCAGTAGGACCAGTTCTTGCTACTGCAAATGCCTTTATCTCTGCTTGCTCCGCATCCGAGTATTTTGATATTGCTTGTTTTCATTACCATGCCACTGCCACCCACATCCACAGAATGTGGTGGTGTCACGGGGGACTAGATATCCAGTACTGCCCCCTGTATGACATTCCTCGATGCATGTGACAGATGACTGCATTATTCGGCTCGAGACTGCGAGTCACAGCGATAGAGACCGCGAGCCACGTGTTAGAGTACTCGAGCATTACCGTAGCCGTACTCGTACAGCCTTTCACAGCGCACGTAGCATAAGCTACTTAGACTCTCTTACTGCTGGATGTGACACCCCGTGTGTGTCACAGTCCTCTGTCTGTACTAGTACTCCGTACAGTACGGCTGTCACAGGTTTAGGGTTTCCGGCTTAAGCCAAGGTTCACTCAATCTAACGGACTTCTTATGTTATCTTAAGTGAAAGCATTCTGTGTTTTACCACCACAATATATAGTCAGCACTATATATCTGACAGGTTATGGTGCGCCAGGCACCTTCCACTACTTTTGCTTTCATGAGTGGCTAAGCCGCTCCGCTTTGTGGGGCGTTGGGGGCCCAATTTGATGTCGTGATTTTCGCAGTTGCGGTTGAGAGCTAGCTTACGGGCGGATTGATTTGGAATCGCTGCAGCGTGCGCCTACCTGGGATTATTTTGTATTGTCCGCGTTGGATTTCACTCGACTGGAAACTGATCAATTTTTGTCGTGAGACTCCTTGGCCGCCGCGTTCAGATCTTACAAATTCACAGTTACGGCTTCCTTACTTATCCGTTCCGACACTGCATCTTACGGCTCTCGACCATCGCTTCTACGTGTTCTACGGCATCGGCCCTCTACCCCGGCGCTCCCACCTATAGGATTTTCAACATGAGTGTTAATTCTCACGTCACGCCTCCCTTGGGGGCTAACAATCGCATTCGACTAGACACGATTTTTTCACGCGACGTCGGGTCTCGTTATAGACCGACGCCGAATTCTCCGGGAGTTGCCCTCACGGCTCCGGACCGGACTCGCGCTGCGGCTGTCCGGAATTTTACTTGGGATGTCGACATCATCAAGAGGATCTCTCGCGACGCCTTGGGCTCCAAGGAGGACACCTTTCATGGAGATGAAGTACGACGCAACACGCTTTGGACGTCCATTGTGAAGTCTTTGCAGCGCGCGTTCGAGCAGAAGGAGCCCACCAATGCCGCTCTTTTTGATTTGGCAGACGCGACGAAGGAGGTTAACGCCATCTTCAATGCAATCCTCTTCTCGACTTTGACTTCGTTAGCTTCTCCAAATTCGCCGGCACGGCGTTGGGTTGAGGCCTCAAGACGGGCTTCGCCTCAGGATGACAAGCGTGCTCTTCTCGAGGTGACCAAGAGGTTGATCCCTCGCGTGGTTCGACCTCTTGGGCATTACGAAGAGCTTTGCTCTATTTCTTTCGACGACAAGAAGGACCCCGACCCCCTTATCCAGGATTTCGACGCATGCCTGGCCGCTATTAGCAACGGCGCTTCTGGGCCTCTCGACGACATGATGGCCAAGAAGCAGCTTCTGGCTTCCCTCGACCCCGAGTTCTACGACAAGGTCATCACCCCACTTCGTCTCGACGTTGAGTTGGCCAAGGTCGAGCTCGAGGACATCTACGCCAACATCCTCGAGATTTGGGATGCCAACGCCGGCAAGCGCAAGCCCGTACCCTTCGTGGACAAGTCGAACGTCCTGTACTCTGCTCTACCGTCCGACGTTGACGTGAAGGCCTTGATTAAGGATTTCCAGTTCCACATCGACGCCGCCAACAAGGTGCTTGCGACGCTATCCGACGGGGGTGCGAGCGACGAGCCGACGACGAGGTGGCCGGCTCTTGCTACGGGCAAGCCTTCGGGCAAGCCAGGTGTGCACTTTCCACCCTCCTCCTGGCGTGACCGCCAGAGCCGTCGGGAAGGTGGGAAGTTTCACGGCCGAGGGCGTAATTGGAAGCACCGCTTGGCACTTCGCCACTCCCCAAGGGCGGAAATTGGTCACAAGGTCACGGGCGCCGCGACGAGAAGCATTTCGGCATGCACTCCGTGTCGTTCCACGTTGTCTCCAAAGCCTTCGTTCCGGAGTGTGTCCGATGCCCTCCGGGGTTTTGGCATGACTCCGCGAATTGTCACATGATTGAGCAAGCCGACGACGCAGACGGCCTCGTGTCCGCCTTCCAGACCGCGTTCGACACTGAGGACGACACGGCCTTTGCTCGACTCTGTGCTCAACATGATCATCCCTTGGTTCGGCAGGACGAGGAGCCCTTCACATTCTCCGAGAACTTTGACGTGGGGCTCCGTGCACAGTACGCGGGATTAACGCCCACCCAGCCCTCACTCCTTGCTACCCGCGTGCACGAGGCACGCACCGCTCTCCGTGAGCTCAAGCAGGTGGCTGGTGGTGCTGAGTCCGACTCTCAGCACTTTCCGATGGTCCACTTCGGTTCCGCCACGCCCTCCGTGATCGACGATGCCGTCGTGGAGCATGAGCCAGAAATGGCGATCGAGACCGAAGGGGACGCGGTGATTTACCCGAAGCAGTTCGTTGACGGCGAGCCGCCCTTCGAGAGATCTTTTATGGACAACATGTCTGTACAATTGGGCTTCTTTGAGCCCGCCCCAGAGGTGTCAGCTAATTCTTTCAATCCCCTCCCTCCGTATATTTCTTCCACGCATGATTCCACTAGCGTGGCTGACACGGAATCCGACGACGGGGACTTGCATGATGCCGTCCCACCACCCGCTCCACGGGTTGGTGGTGTACGGGCACCTTCAATCGGCACCTTCCTCACGGCAGCAGCTCTCCCTGCTTTGTTTCTGTGTGTGAGCATCGCCATGATCGACACCGTCGCCGCCACTACACTTTGTGATGTGGGGATTGCTCCACGGTCGGTGGTGTACGGGCCCAATTCTGGTTATCAAAATGGCACAGTTGACTACTTCGCTGACCCCGACCTTCTGGACACCGGAGCGGCTGACTACTACAACATCTTCAATTTGAACTCTGACTGCTTCGACATCTATAGTCTGGACTTTCACTTTGAGAACTACAACAACTTCAACTTATGTGAACTCTGCTCCGTGGACCACTTTCGAGGTGGCTAGAGTTGCTTTCGGAAGACTAGTAGCACCGCTAGATCTGTTTCAAGGGCACAACAACCTTCAGTGTGTGGTGCTAGCTAGAATTGGGACCGCCCTGGCCAAGAGCACAGGCCCCCGCTAGAAATTTGTTTCCACCGCTTGAGATGGTGTGTTTTGTTTCCCCTAACAGTCTACCTGCTCCACCCTAACTCTTCCTCCGTAATAGTACAGGGTGGTGTGCTGGATGTGACACCCCGTGTGTGTCACAGTCCTCTGTCTGTACTAGTACGCCGTACAGTACGGCTGTCACAGGTTTAGGGTTTCCGACTTAAGCCGAGGTTCACTCAATCTAACGGACTTCTTATGTTATCTTAAGTGAAAGCATTCTGTGTTTTACCACCACAATATATAGTCAGCACTATATATCTGACACTTACTCTCATATGTTATATCTTTTACAGACATATATCACACGTTTCAGCCTCATATTTTTGCTTACAGCGATAGTTATAAAACACGGATATACAGAATATTAAACCCTGTATGTGTTTCAAACTATCTATTTCTTTGGAGCAATATGTACCATTAACCATGAGTAATATGCTTCGGAACTTTGGGGTTTATGTTGGCTGCAACCGACATAAAGATGGGTAAGAGACACTTCGACTTCATTTATATAACGACGGATTGATAGGGTGGGAATGGCATCACTTTCAATAATATTGTTGTCTTATAACGGTTCCTTGACACAAACTATTTTGCTTTGCGATTTGAATGGTTGAAAATAAGTGAGTATCGCAAAAGTTGTGTTAATCATGGAGAGAGAGACTTTCACCCCCCCCCATAAGGTGGGGGCGGAGACTGTCTCCTGTTTCACCCCTCGCCTTGAGGTGCCACATCAACATTTGTCATTCTGCAGTTTCCGACCCGCTAATAAAACAACCAAGTTATTTTATTATCTCATCTTAGAGTTTGCACCCGCCTTTCGACCGCCTCCGGACGTTTCGTTTTCCTTCGGTCTGTGTGATATATAATATGAATAATAATAATAAAACATTTACGTCGATGAGTAAGGCAACGCCTTCGGAACGATCTACTCGAGTCTGTTCCCCTCATACATGACAGTCTGCAAGGCAGGAAGCATTCCACAGAGCATGGAAGCATGGGTGACAAGGCACTAATGTGAGCGTGTCTGCCACCAGCGTCGGAAAAAACATCAGCAGGTCGTGGAGCTGATGCACGATGGAGATGGAGGCGGAGTGGGCGGTGGTGGTGATGAAGTGAGAAAAAACCCAGGGGTGCTCCGGCCCCTGGGCCGGTGGTGCCCCCGCAGGGCCGGGGCCCTACGGGGCCCCAACCCCATGGGGGCTGAGGGGAGGGTGGCTGGGTGGGGGTTCACATAGTTGCCTAGCACTTCCCTTGCGGCCTTTACAACCTCATTTTCTTTCCTATTTTTCGTGCAAAGTTCCTGAATGCTGGGCGCTTCCTCTATGGTGCCACTCTCAGGTGGGACTCCCGTTTCATGTAATATGCATAATGCCCCCGCTCCGTTCGGCGTTCCGACGCCCGTTAGGCGCGAGGGGGGGGGCACCTAACTACGTTGATCAAAAGACAGACGCGCGAGCCACGTCGGACGATACAGTCGAATTGCCCATATATGTATGCTATTTGCCAAATCTGTAACGCTTGTCATGTCACGCATGACATGTTACGCATGGCATGTCGCGCATTACATGTAATGCATGACATGTTACGCATGACATGTTACGCTATCCCGTGACACAGTAAAATAGTCTCGATCGAAGACAGACGCGCGAGCCACGTCGGACGATACAGTCGAATTGCCCATATATGTATGCTATTTGCCAAATCTGTAACGCTTGTCATGTCACGCATGACATGTTACGCATGGCATGTCGCGCATTACATGTAATGCATGACATGTTACGCATGACATGTTACGCTATCCCGTGACACAGTAAAATAGTCTCGATCGAAGACAGACGCGCGAGCCACGTCGGACGATACAGAAGTCTGAAGTGCCGCGGCCTAAAAAAAAATACGGCTACGATTCCCATGCGAAATGCGATGGTGGGATGGCATGGCATGGCATGCTGACGTGACCATGACAGTCGAATCGAAAATCGCAAATTCAGATGTGCAGCCACGCAAATGACATGACACGTGACACGACACACGACTGCACAATCTGACTCTGGACAGTCGACAGTCTCTCGACTATTTTCTACAGTATATAAGTACATGCAAAGGCAACGAAATCCATTCTTCAGTGAAGTACAAGTCGTGACACTGCTGCACTGGACTGCACTCGACTGGACTGCACTGGACTGGACTGTTCACTGCTGTTCACTGTATCGGAATCTCTGCCACGGAACACTGTTATATCCGATATTCAAATACAGCAACGCAAGGAGGGCTATCGATATTTTGCAGTTCGTATATACTCTTCAGTTGTATTTGAGTTCGTTGGCGAGGCTTCGTTCGTTTTACCTGCCTTTTGTTTTGCGCGACGTAGGGACTTACGTGATTTGCCATAATCTTGTGTGCGTGAATACCTTCGTTGAAAGAGATCCCTCCTAGGAGCATTGAAAGGTGGTTGATGAGTAAGAATCTTGAGCGCGATTCCAAAAATAGAATGGCTTCCCAAGAAATATTCGCTTGCTCAACTAATCTCGAGCGCAAAACTTCAAAGAAAAGGCCACGTGAGGTATGTGACGAGAACACGTCTCCTTCTTCCTCTAACATTGTTAAGAGTGCTTGCAAGGTTTCGAAGAAGGGTGTTGTTGATTCTAATTTAGGAAGGGGATGCTCTCCCTTTGCTCTCGAAGTTATCTACAAGTCAATTCTTGGGGAGCAAAGTGAAGGGGCACTTGATTCTCGTAGTCTACTACGACGTTCCCTCCCTATAGTGCTTGCGCGCTTCAACCATGAATGTTCCTTGAACCCACGTGCGCATTACAACCTTCGTATGAGTGAGGCGCTTCATGAATGGAGGGTTGCTCACCCTTGCGCTCCTCCTCCAATGAATCTTAGAGTGCCCTCGCTTTGCACAATGGAGACCTTAGCCTCTTTTGAGGACGACACTTTTCACAAGGAAGTGGTCTTGCAATGTTTAAAGGATGACCGCTTGACTTTGAAAAAGATTAGTGTGCGAGAGTTGCTTCCTAGGATGCTTAGAAGGCATCGAGTGCTAGGCAAGAGCGTATTCGACACATGCTACTTGCTCATAGGCACGTTGAATCCCAACTTCATTTATGACAAAGGCCCATTGGAAAAGAGAACATGTGGTTTTGAAATCGATAGCAAAGATAGTTGTAGTGAACATGTTGTTGTGTTGCAAGGGGCTCGCCTACATTGCTCCAATCTCATCACGAGCAAGGGCGAGAGATTCACCTATCCTTCTTCCGTTATACAATTCACCAATGATGAGAGTAGACAAAGCCCCATTAGTTACCTCAAAGAGATATAACGTGCATTCTTGGTGAAACCTTACCGCGAGCCTCGTGTAATGCACTGATAATAGTCATATGTAATGCAGTGATAATAGTCATATGCAAGTACTTGCCATGCACCTCCCTTGTATTGTGTACTTTGAGTAAATATTTTTGTATCCGCGTATCGAGAAGATAACATAAGTCTAAATTATATCATAATTTCTTAGGACTTTGAAAAAATAACTTAACATGATTTCATTGATGACTTGTAACTTCGTCGTGCATATGCCGCGCGCGTGATCGGAGTTATGCTCCCGCCCTTTGGGTTGTTCTCGCGCGTGGCATATCATGTCGCCTATGTACCCTTTTGCTTGGTCGTGCGTATGCCGCGCGCGTGATCGGAGTTATGCTCCCGCCCTTTGGGTTGTTCTCGCGCGTGGCATATCATGTCGTCGTCTATGTACCCTTTTGCTTCGTCGTGAGTATGCCGCG
>LGRX02006302.1:19192-38168 GCA_001247695.2 Cymbomonas tetramitiformis
CTTGTTCACCAGCGAGAAGTCGCCTGCAGATTCTGGACCTTCCGGCCCCGCTTCCACTCCCGCCACCTCCCCAAAAGACAATCCACTAAGTGGCCCACCTGAGCGTCCATCTGCGAGAAAACGGCGGATGAGTGCGGAACGTGTGAGAAGGTCTCGGGAGAAGAAGAAAACCTTGTTCACCAGCGAGAAGTCGCCTGCAGATTCTGAACGAAATGCAAGCGTTCATCTTGAGGACCGTTATGGAACATAAATCTCAGGTCACCGGTGTGCTGAACCCGACACCCTTTCGAGCTATCGTATGTGGGACGGCGGGCTCTGGAAAAACGTGGTTGATACGCGCTTTGAAACAACAACTTGGGGACGTGTGCATGGTTTTGGCGCCAACGGGCGTAGCGGCGGATAATGTCGGCGGACGCACGTATCACTCGGTGCTTCCTATTCCCCGCCAAAATATCGATCGGGAAGATATCCGGTTGGCGAAAGGTACACGGTTCAAGAAGATGGTTACCGACTTCGAAGGCATCTTATACATAATCATGGATGAGATGAGTATGGTCGGACGCCGAGCGCTTGGCCAAATCGACGAGTTACTGAGGCAGGCCAAGGGCAATGACGTGTTGTTTGGTGGAATCGGGATTATCCTAGTTGGGGATCATGGCCAACTCCCTCCGGTTAAGGACAAACGTATGTATGATTGGTCGGGGGTGCGGCATGCTCGAGGTGCGTCACGGGGCTGCCATTTGGAAACCGCTCCAAAATGGCAATTGCGAGGCATAGAGGCATACGAAGCAATCTTCATGAAGGGACATGTCTTCTTTTTGAATACTATCGAGCGGGTGACGACTACTTGCGTGGACGTCTGTGCGGCCCAACGAAGTAAATGGTTTTGTGACTTCCAACTTCGCGTGCGCGACGGGGAGGCCAACGAGGACGATTGTAGAATTGTTGAAGAGACCATGGCGATGAATAACCCTGAGCGCATCCGAACGTTCAATCAACCTGGAGTGTATCATTTGGTCACGTCTCATAACGCTCGTGATAGTAAAAATGCGCAAACACTCAAAGAACTCACCGACTCAGGACACCCCTTCATCAACTTAACGGCGATAAACAGTAGTGTGGTCGCGACCAGAGCGGACGAAGAGGAGACCCGGTTACCCAATGATTTACCGATTTGTGTCGGCGCTCGGGTGATGATTACATGGAACCTTTGTATCGCCCATAACTTGGTGAATGGCACCGTGGGCGTCGTTCATGATGTCATCTGCAAGTATGATAACATATGGCTACTATCCCGAGATCCTTGTGGGAGGACCTAGAACGCTCTAGATCCTCCCACAAGGATCACTTTTTCAATAATTTATTTAGGCGCCCCACGAGCTTTCTACAAGTCAACACCAAGAAATACTTTCCGCATGGGACCTATATTAAGTAGTATGGTGCGTGGTTTGACGAGAATCCATCACATATACTCCTAGCTAATGCATTTATAGCATGCCCCAACCAAATTTTGAATTGCTACGTTTTTAAAAGCTTCAAAACCGGGGTGCATCTTCCACGATTTTTTGCCAATCGCATATCGATCATTTGCCACCATAGACATGGTATATCTCAAGGTATGCATGTATATTAATCATGTTTGGGTCAAAATACGACTTGGATAGTGTATATTGGACACATCACGCGAACGCGGTCACATGGGTAAGATATACACATTCCTTAAGTATGGGAGTAATTTCGCATTTTGGGCGTAAATCTTGGTCCACTTTAAGCTTTGAGGCTAGATCTTTGCCTTGGTGAGCACTTCAGTACTTTAATATGACTTCAAAGTCTCCTTGGGATTTTTTGGGGATTTTTTGAACGGTTAGAACTACCGCTAGAGGTTCTAGAATGCGATTTTCAGACCCTAATTATGATGGAAATATTGAATTTTGACGGTACTACACCATGTCATGCGCATATGCGGCGATTAATCCGGCTAGTATGATATTTAAGGGCTTACAAAATTAGTTTTGGTCATACCCTCGAGGGCTAACAACATACGCACCAACCCGAGCTCGTGCAGCAAGGCCTAGAGTTGTCGGTACCCTATATCCTTGTGGTAGGATCTAGCATTTTAATTAAAATTCTGTGAAAGCACCCACCCAAACCACAATAAGATTAAAGGTTAAACCATCGACATTTCAAGCAAAACATTGTGATAGATAATTCAAACGGGTCATCAATATTGCCCCAAAGCATATGCCGGGCCACTATATACGATATACAAGGTCGCCATGCCCATTTGCGCTAGATCCTTGTGGGAGGATCTGGATTAAGGATAGTAGCCACATACCCATGGCTGTGCTTTTGGTATTGAAGAGGCGCACCGCCTCACAAGATGGTTATAGTGGTCCATCGTTTTTGGACGCGGCAGATGGTGTAAACATGGAGACTCATGCTATCGTCGCCATAAGCCGGAAAACAGCGGAGATCTTTGATGGCGGCGCCTGCCATACGAGACAACAATTCCCTCTCATGCTAGCTTGGGCCTTGACTATTCATAAAGCACAAGGATTGACATTGTCGCTTGTCGCGGTTGATGCGGGAAAGGACGAGAAGGATGTTGGTTTACTTTTTGTGGCCTTGACACGTGTACGACATCCCGATCATCTTGTTTTTAGCCCGACGCCGTCTCGTGAGAGAATGGCCACCACCATCGCTTCAAAACCAGCACTGTGTAAACGTAAGCAACATGAAACCATTCTAAGGCACATGGCGGTGCGAACCGCGTCGGCATTGAACCACTTGCAACCGCCTACTAGCGCGTTCCATTCACCAAAAGCTCCTTCATCACTGGCGCAAAGCGAAAAGGTGCGATCGCGTGCAGCTTCTAATCACCTTGCATACCTTGCCTTAACACGCCGGTGAAAATTCTTGATCATCGTGCCATTGAAAACTCGATTGTGACGTCATTGAAAATTCGTGCATTTCGAGTTTATGTGTGGTTCCCCCGCCCGTCGTTGCAGAATTCTGTTGAAGGCGATCCCGCAAGCGTGATGGAGTCCACGGCCGCGAAACCGGCATCAGGTCGTGTTCTCACCAGAAGGTTGAAGATCAAGCCTAGGAAAACACTTGACACAAAAGCGACCGGCGCGGGGCAGGGACAACGACAATCCTTATTGCACTTCCAGCCGGACATCAACACCATCAGGGGTCAGCTTGCTACTCTAAATCATATCGTGACACCGATTAACACCCTAAGGGCGAATTCGTTTTTAGCAGTATGGGATCAGTATGAGCGCGGAAAGATCCATAACTGCCATGGTAGTCAACTATTGGATATATATGAAGTATTGGTGTCCATATTGGGGACTATGGCGAGGTCTCTCCACCCTTCAATGTCCACCAAACTCGGTATGTCGAGTGGGGGACTTGGTGGAAAGTGCAGGGATGTTCTGCTTGCAGATACCAAAAGCGTGCTCTATGGAGAGTGCTGGAGTTGACATTCAGTCCGAGCTCAGTCATCAGAGTTGTCATCACCGACCCGTCATGACCGCTGTCATCATCGACCCGACCTGACCGCTGTCATCACCGATACGGCTCGACACCTCTGACTACCTCACTGACCTGATTGTCACCTCCTCTGATCGAGTTCGGTTGTCACATGAGACAGAGCACACACTAGCTCATTTCGCATCACACTCAGCATACTAGAACTATATATTATATCTTCTGTATGTTGAGAGAGATTCCTGAGTGCGAAACCCTGAGCGTTGCAGTGCTTCCTGTTTGACCTGTCTTGACTGACTGGGTCTTCTCGCAGGTTTGGCCCCACCACCGGCCTAAGGCTAGGAGCCGATTATGGTCGGCTAAACGCTTAGGGAAGCGCCAAGAGGGCGCGCCATCAAGGGATCATGGAAGTAAAGTAGGCAAGTAGTGGTGAGTGAGAGGAATCGTACGTTCCGTTTCAGCGTTTAAATTAGTTAGGAAAATCCTGGGACGGCCTGATCAACCGTAGGGACCCTGACAATCTCGCGCGAGTACTTTTAAAATCGCGGGACTGAACGAAGAGCTCCTCCACGCCATCACCACTAAGTGCTAACTGTGTTGTTTTGCATCACAGGCTTTCTTCCCCCTTCCCTTTTTGGCACCCTCTTGGTGCTCCTGTTGTGAAATTTGATTGCTTGCTTGCTTATTATCCTGCTAGGGATTGCTAGTGTTGTCTTGCTTGTTGTTATTTCTTTTAGATTTAGAGATGTCCTCTACTCCGTTCGCCACACCGCCAGTTCTGCCGCGACGCTTGCTGACGCACCCCCCAGGGGCGAGAAAACGGCAACTTAAATTTGGAGCTCTGAACGGCACACCAACTCCAGCGGATGCTCCGGACACGTCAGACTTGTCAGTATGCAACAACCTCGCATGGGAGTTGTTGCGCAAGCCCGCGGAATTTGATGCTTTACTCAGCGTCATCAAAGGGAAGTGCGTCGAGCCTGGAGAGTCTGCGAAGACATGGAAGTTCACTAGCAGCGAGAAGAATTCTCGTTTGCTTTTGGACATCCTTGTCGAGCAACTCGATTCCAGACTCACGCTCGTTCACCCTAAGATGGCGTTGATGTTCGATTTGCAAAACCACGGTTTGGAGGTTCCGAAGAAGGCGAACCTCCTGCTGTTGGAATTGCTTCAGTCACTTTGCGCAGGAGACGCCTTGCGTGTCCTGCGCAAGGCTGACAGACTCTTCCCAGGGGATGGGAAGATCGCACTTGTACATCTCGTGAGGCACGTTGTGCCTGATCACGAGGAGTTCAGCGCTGCGGACTTCCTATTCGCTGGTGACAGAGTTGACTTGAGAGCTGGCCAGGACCCAGCGGATTACATCGACGTGTTCCAGACTTCTCTGGACACCGTTGAGTCCGACTTGGGTCCTGGGTGCACCGTGACCATCTCGGAGAAGGCACGGATCGCATTGTTTCTCCGTAGGATCTGTCCCGTCTTTTATAAGGCGGTGCATGATGCCTACACAGAGGAGAAGCTCGACGCTGACTCCTCGCTTTCCTTGTTGACCTGCTTCCGTGAGACACGGGCAGTACACAGGAACGCGGGGACGAAACTCAAGTCCCCACTAACAGCCGCTTTCTACAATGACGCAGGTTCGCATCACGGCGGAAGCCGTGGTGCACATGGCCGCAGGGGAGTCTCTGACCGCACCCCTTCCCGTCCTTACATTCCGCCCCGTCGCACTAACCCTTTTAAGGGATTTGGCTCTGGTTACCGTGCAGGAGTCTTTCCCCGTAAGGGTGGTAAGACGGGCGGTAAGGGGAAGCAGAAAACCGGCAAAGGCAAGGGCAAGGGCAAGTCTCGTGTCGTCTTTGATCGGCAGACCCAGCAGTTCCGAGGGGAATGCTGGACCTGTGGGTCAAAGGGACACAGGGCTGCCGACTGCCCGAAGCTGATGTCGGCTCATGCTTTCCATCTCGACCCGAAGCTGCTTGCGGAGCATGCTCGGACGGAGATCCTAGCCGCCCAGTTTCAGACTGCCTACGAGGAGTCTGAACAGGCACTAGAGTCTTTCTGTCTGCTGCACGGCACCCCAGCAGTTGTCGGGTACCAGGAGGACTCGTGCTCTGACAGTGAGAGTGAGGAGAGTTCTCACTCCGCTAGTCAGGAGCACGGGAACTCCGATGAGTCTGACGACGATGGGGACTGGGACGGCCTCTCCGAGGCTCAACAACAGGAGTGGGACCGTCTTCAGGAACATGCGGAGGCCAAATTCCAAAAGTTCTGTGCACAGTCCGAGAAGGTCTCGCTGTCACTCGGAAGAGTGCACTTCGGGATGTTCCGGACCGGCACAGAACAGAAGGCTTGTGACCCCTTTCCCACTCCCCCCTACTTGCTGCCTGACATCCCTGCTTCTGCACCTGTCCCTGCACAGCATGATGCACCTCTCGAGGTGTCACAGCACTCACCACAGTCCACGGCTGCGGTGGTGCTCGCCTGTTGCAGAGAGTATCACTCCGGACAGACACAGCAGACACCGCACGGGTCAGCTCTTGTGGATCGTGCTCCGCAGGACCGAGCAGACTCGTCGGTGGTGTCTGCTAGGCTGTTTGCAGCACAGTGTGAGTCACTACCCTCGCCCGTCCACCACACGCACACCGTCCCTGCACTCACAGAGACTTGTTCTCTGTTTGCAGGAATGACGGTGGTGCAGGGTGACAGTGAGGACAGTGACATGCACACGGCACCGGCACCCACCGAGCACTCTTCCCCACACCACACTCACAGTGCATCTTTGTTGAGGGAGGGGTCACGGAGCAGTGCGGTGCCCCCGCCTGCTTCCCCCCTGTCTGCTCCAGGGAAATCCCTGGAGCAGGTTCACTGGGAGCGGGTGTGGGAGGAGGACTACAGGTCCCCTACCGTTTGCCACGGTAACATTTTGCCATCAAAGAGTTCACTAGGAGCTAGGGGTGTAGCCCCTCTGGTGACGCCCCCGCCACCTGGCCCTCCTGACTTGTTGCTGTCTGATGCAGGCTCTGCCGTGTCAGTGTCCCCACCAGCCAGTGAGCACCGGGTGCACACTGGGGGCACTGACACGGCCCCAAACTTTAACTCAATCAATCTTGGAGGTCGCCCTACAGAAGGGAGTCTCTTCCCCTCTTTCCTTCAGCAGTGTCCTCCTGTCCCCGCTCCGGTTCATGAGTCGCTTGACCTGACTAGTGACACGCACATGTCTGACACACAGGCACCACCTCCACCGCCACGGCGTGTCGGTAGAGGTGGTGTCTCTATCTTCCGGTGTGCATTCATGTCCTTTGCCTTGTTCACTTGCTTCCTGGCAAGTGCCTCGGCGGAGGCCCTCTCAGCCGCAGCACCTGTTCAGGGAGTGTGGTACGGATTGACATTGTGTCAACCGGGGGGGGAGATGGGAGGTGGGAAAAGCAGTACTGCAGTCAGTCAGTACAGTCAATCAGTCCAGTCAGTCCAGTCAGTTTGGTCTGGGGATGGTGGTTTATCAGATGGTGGCTTACCTGATGGTGGCATTGGTATCACTCCTGATTGGTCTGCCACCCGGCAGTGTTCCTCTGGTGATGGTTCTGGGTATTCCTCTGGTGATGGTTCTGGGTATTCATCTGGTGATGGTTCTGGATATTCCTCTGGTTCCGACTGGTATTGGCAGTATGACTCTGGTCAGCACCGCCATTATGGTTCTCCTCGTGGCTCCGACGGTTCCCCACCAGACAGCTCAGCCCAGATCTGTCTCCTCCAGGCGCTTGCGAGAAGCGGCGCCAGAGGTACAGAGCAGTATCAGCTCTGCTCCTGACAGCCTTCCTTGGCATAGTCCTGACATGTCTCTACCAGAGTGTCTATGAGGAGTTCCTCGTCGAGGCTCACTTTGAGGCTGGTCACCACCTGTCACCGATCTCCGCTGTCTGCAGTCCTGTGACTCAGACCCCGCTGTACGGCGCCATGCAGTATGTTGGCGACACAGCCCTGGAGATGTGTACCTGGTTTGGACTATTCTGTGCACCCCCTTCAGTCATCTTCTCCCAGGACCCCATGATACATCTTTACTCTATCACCGGCTCTGACACTGATGGCATTGTCTGTGACTCCGGTGCAACCGGCAATATCACCGGGTCCAGACACAGGATCACTGACCTTGATACCAGCAGGACCATATCATTCAGTACAGTCATGACTGGACCCGCTTCACGGACTGACGGCACCGGCACACTGAGACTGATCGGCAGAGACATACTGACTGGTGACATTGATGAGTACAGCATCCCTGGCTGCCATTTCAAACACGGCGCCAAAACCCTCCTGTCAACTCGAGTTATGCTCCGGGAGGGTTTCTCATCACCTGACTTCATCAGTATGACATATACCCATCTTGACTCTGGCCGGATATACTCTATCATTGATGACGGCACAGACTATCTTTGGGCAGAGCCAGAGTCAGCAGATGTCAGCTTTCAGGCCTTTCAAGGCAATAAGAAGAGGCACAGATCAGGGGACCCATCCGACTGGATGTGGTCCAACAGTCAGTACAGTACCTGGGCTACTACTCATGGTTCTCCTACGGCTACGGCCAAGCTGGGGGAACCAGCCTTTGATGTCTCTTGTTTCGGCGACTCTCTCCCAGTCGGAGAGGGCAACAATCATCCTGCTCTTCAGCACTATCACAGTCAGAACAGTATATTCTCCGTCCAGTTGACTGGTTATTACTTTTATGCTAATCCGCCATTCACTATATCTATTCTGGACCGCCTTTTCACTAAAGGCAATGCTGACTTTCCTCTGGACCCTCATAATACTGTATATTTCTGGATAGTTCCCTATATGCCATCCCACAGGATCTGGCATAAGACCTGTACTATGGAGGTATTACACATCTGGCCTACTGGTACTACGGGGTTATTCAGCTACCTTGAGCGACACACCTACACCTCCACACACCCTCTCACCCCAGCTGGTTCTGACGGTGGACATGGTCGGGTCTTCATCGATGGCACACCCTTTCCCATCTGCATCCTCTACCGAGACCGCCACACCCCGATCAGGGTCAGTCCTCCCCTTGAGCTGCATGATGCCCTCGGGCATGCCTCGATGACCCGTATCCTCCGTCTCTATGACATGCCAGGGGTAGACTTGGGCAGACCACAGTGTTCCAGAGCAGCTCTTGCTTCACTTACCACCTGCTCTCAGTGGTGTGCAGTCTGTGCTACGACGGGCCTCAAACAAAAATCAGCCCCGAGCAGAGACCGCCTCCGTACCAGTCAGCAGCAGCCAGCCCGGAAATGGGCCTCATACATGACAGGCCCCATCTCACCCAGTGGCTATAATGGGCACAGATACCGTATCCACTTCATTGACATCTCCACCAGATACCTATTTGTGTTCACCGTTGCCTCTAAGGCAGACTACTATGTGTGTCTTCTGAGATTCATTGCCTATACCAGATCACTCTCCTACGGCATTGATGAGCTATTCCTGTCCACCTCTACAGTCTCAGACACTGAGATGGTGCTGAGGACTGATTGTGCACCTGAGATGGCAGATGCCAAATGCCGGGCAGCTTACCAGCAGCACGGCATTGTCCACCAGACCTCTTCTCCCACAGTCCATACGGACAATCCTTATGCGGAGAATGTCACTGGCATCCTGTCCCGTATGATTCGATCCATCCTCACAGCTTCTGGACTTGACCTCAGCTACTGGCCGCTTGCGGCTAAGCATGGTGCCTTGTTGTGGTCCATTACACCACACAAGGAAGCGGTGACTACCCCTATCCACACTATGACAGGTCATCACTTTCAGTACCGTCGTCTCCGTGCATTTGGTGCACACTGCTATGTGGTTATGGACAGTCAGCAGAGGAACAGCAGACAGCCAGGCATTTCATCAAAACTTCAGAACAGATCATGGGCAGGCCGCATGGTTGGTATCTCTATGGGCTCTAATGCCTACAAGATCCTAGACACCTCCGACGGCACAGTACATCTTGTGGGTAAGCCACACTGGATACCTACCTATGAGCACCTGGGCAGATCCATGTCAGCATTCCCAGACACTATGGCAGCTGACAGAGAGGCTGATGCTACCTTTATCAGGCCATCTCCCTTCTCAGAGACACTCGACTGTACCTATGCCCAGATCATTGAGATCAGCTCATACTACTGCACTTCCGACCGACAGTCTTACGGCTGTGTGCTTCTCTCTGTTCCGTCGAGGGACAATACCTGGACTGACGTGGTTCATTATGTCAAGTCCACACCCGACGGTACACACTACAGACACCTGCTGGTGTATGTCGCACACTATAGGAAGACCGTCTCGGTCAATGAGCACTATCCGATCTGGACAGCTGTCAGAGCCCGAGAGAGCCGCAGACATCCTTCATATGGCGCTATCATCATCTCTACCGACAGAGGCAGCAGCACACCTTATGGTGTAATATTTGAGCCTACTCCAGAGTCTACCTATGGTTGGCATATGGACCTTCCTGCTACCCTCGTCAGCTTTCCGTCCACTCATGCCGCCGCCTTCCTTCCCTTCTCCGATGATCCCAGCAGAGATGTCCGCCCCGAGTACATTCCGCAGCAGTACACCTCAGCTGACAGCTTCATCAGATCAGGACCCAGAGACTTGGTGGTGCACATGTTCAATATTTCTGCACCCCAGCTCAAACCAGTCCACGGTGTCAAGCAGGCACTTTCCACCCCAGAAGCAGTTCAGTGGCAGGAGGCTATGGATGCCGAAGTGGCTGGTCTGGCCGCCGACAATAAAATGGTCCCGGGACACCTTCCCTCGGGTACCAAAGGCCTGACCACTCTCTTTGTGTTCTCCAGACCCTTCAAACCAGACCCCTCAGCACCATCCGGCACACGGCAGATCTTCAAAACCAGACTGTGTGCCAATGGTAAGCAGACATACGGCTACCTTCCGTGGGAGACCACCTGTACCACACCACAGCTTTATGCCTTCAGACTGGCCTTCATCTTCGGCAGCATCTTCAGTCTGAAGATGAGTCACTTCGATGTCTCCCAGGCCTTTATGAATGCTAAGCTGGATGTTCCAGTATGGGTATCATTTCCGGCTGGTTACACCTATCAAGGGTTCGGTGGTGCTTTACTGCACTATGCACTGTATGGCCTTAAGGTGGCTGGTGCTTCCTGGCAGAGGCTGGTTAAGGTTTTCATGCTCAGCTTTATGTTCGGCGAGGTGACATTCAGGCAGTCCTCTCATGATGACTGCATGTATTTCATCTACACTGATTTGGTTAAGGCCATGTGTGTTGTCTATGTGGATGACTTCATTCTGGTCGCCAGTACAGAGCTTGAGGATGCCTTCTGGGCAGCTTTCAGAGCCAGGTTTCTGGCTAAGCATCTCGGAGAGGTCACATCGGTTCTCCAGATGCGGGTCAGGCAGGATCAGGCTGGTATCTACCTTTGCCAGTCCAGACAGATCAAGGACTTAATGGCCAACAACAACATCACAGCTCATTCCTTCAGAACACCTATGGACCCGAAGCTCATCATCAAGAAACCAGCAGATCCAGACTTATCCCTTGTCCCCAGTTACAGATCCATCCTCGGCTCACTGCTATGGCTGGCCCGTGGCTCACGACCTGACTGCTACTATCCCGTAATCTATCTGGCTCAGTTTGTATCATGCCCTTCTGAGGAGTCTATGAAGGCTCTGATCAGAATTGCGCAGTACATGGACAGCACGGCACATTACTCTCTGGCATTTTACTATCCCGAGACTCCGGTCAAGGTCATCACCATGTTCTGTTATTCAGATGCTGACCTGGCTAGGGACTTAGAAAATGATGCCCGGTCTTATTCTGGCTCCGTGATATTTCTGGCTGGTATGATACTGCAGTGGCATTCAGGGAGGCAGACCATCACTGAGGTCTCCTCCACAGGGTCAGAGTATGTTGCAGCCAGTACAGCAGCACAGCGGTTGGTGTCATTGATGTTCATGCTCACCGAGATATTTGGTTCTATTACTCACCGTATTGATTCCCAGCAGCCCCTTGATTCCGATCTTGACCATGCTATTCAGTACCTTGACAGAGCAGCCACAAATATTCACTTTGACATGCCCTCTCTTCAGACTACCTCAGTGCTCAGGCGTCTGCTTGACAAACAAAACAAGCCAGCAGACGGTCTGACCTCAGTCCGCCCAAACTCTCCTACAATTCCTGATGAACTCAGTACAGATGAAATCACCCCCCTCAAGTTCCAGAACAACAGAAACAGAGAATATATCAGTACAGCCTCAGCTCAACCCCGCCTGGAGTTACCTATTCCTCTACTGCTGGATAATGATGCATGCAGATCTATTGTCGAGCATCACCTCCTCTCCGAGAAGGTGAAGCATGTGATTATCAGATTTCATGTCCTCCGAGACTTTGTCAGATTGAACTGGATTCGGTGTGCCAGAGTCCCATCACCTCGGAACCTGGCAGACCCATACACCAAACCAGTTCCTCCAGTCAAGGACATGCAGCCATACTTCATTCAGATGTTCCAGCAATATATGACCATGGGTAAGGCTCAGGCTGCAGTTATTCAGAAATGATTTACTGGTATTCAGAAAGCAGCAGCATGATCTGACTGTGAGTACCTTGCTTTCCTGTTTTCCTGTTTTGGGTTGTTTGTGTAGCTGACTGTGCTTTGCAGGTACTGGCCTATATTCAAAATTACTTATGGCTGGTTACTTTATGTTAGCTACTGTTTTCCTTAGAAATGAATCACTGTATTAGATAGAAAATGATGTGCACTCATTGATAGATTGTGTATATGGACATTGTATTCCGAGCTCACTCTATGGTATTAGCCACACTGCATTAGTCATGGTATCCTTACAGTGTCTGTTCCGACCGTGAGCGCCACCGCTGCTGTCAGTCATGATCTCTCTCTTCATTCTCCTTCTGCAGTAAGTCTTTCCGGTGACGGGCGGATCTGGACCTGCTTCGGCACTCCTTATCCTAACCCTGACGAAGCACCCCGGATAGCTTGCAGCCACGGTGTGTGGACCTCCAGAGACATGACATATCACTATCCCCCGACAGCAGGGTGGCACCAGGAACAGATTACTGCCCGTGTCAGGACGTTGGGTCTACGGACCAGCTTTTCGGGGTTTTCAGCCCTGACACGGTATGACTGCAGTTCCACCTCTTCCATCATCTTTCTGGATTTTGGTTCTGGCACTGGATTAGTGGCATGTATCTTGGTTTGATTGGTTATTGGTCTGACCACCTCACTCGAGGTGGTGTGCTGGAGTTGACATTCAGTCCGAGCTCAGTCATCAGAGTTGTCATCACCGACCCGTCATGACCGCTGTCATCATCGACCCGACCTGACCGCTGTCATCACCGATACGGCTCGACACCTCTGACTACCTCACTGACCTGATTGTCACCTCCTCTGATCGAGTTCGGTTGTCACATGAGACAGAGCACACACTAGCTCATTTCGCATCACACTCAGCATACTAGAACTATATATTATATCTTCTGTATGTTGAGAGAGATTCCTGAGTGCGAAACCCTGAGCGTTGCAGTGCTTCCTGTTTGACCTGTCTTGACTGACTGGGTCTTCTCGCAGAGAGTGCTCTAAAGGCTTCAAATTAAGGACAAGGTGGTTTTTTTTCATTGATATACACCATGATACGTCATCGCCCACTCATAACATCAAGTCAATAGTGGTGGTATGTTCATGGCACATGCCCAACAATGCCCCCAGCAGTTGCTCGACAGAATTTCCTTAAGTATGGTGATGGTGGGTCACATATATTCATGTGTGCACATACGGTGTGAGTGATAATGAGGTGCCATATCATCCACCTAGTTCCATAATATAAGGTATACGAAGAATCGTGGCAAATGGATGTCTAGAACTTGAGTTATCGCCGAAAACGTGAAAATAAATTCCTAGAAAACAGGATCAGTATGAGCAGTATGGCAATTCGCCCTTAAGGTGTTAAGGGTGATGGAAATTGTTGCTTCTATGCGGTTGCACACGCTGCGGGACTGACAGATTTCGGCGATGATTTGCATATCGCTTCCACACTCCGATTCCAAGCAGCCGAAGTGTTGAGAGAATTTGGAGAAACATGGCGCATTGCTCCGGGCATCGATGCAAATCACGGAGAACTCCAAGCTATCATCAACGCCACACAAGATCCGAACAGAGATCCGATCATTGGATCATACCGCTATGCCGGTACGTAACCGCGTGCCCGTCATCGTGTTGTCATATTCATATCCATGCCCGCAACCTGTGATCCACACGTTAGACACGACGCGCGTCGAATTATGATCTCGCTTTACGAAATTCGCCATTTATGTCCAAGGGGGAGGTTGGTTTATGCGAATTCGTGGCGCAGGCGATTTTGCTTTGAAGGCCTTGGCCGTTTGTTTAAAGCGAGATATTTATCGCTTACAATGCTTGGTACATGCTCCTGACGGAACAGTTCGACAAAACCCGGATACAAAAGTGTTTCACTCAAATCCTCTGCACCTACCGGTGATAAGGATAAGTGCTCGCGGTATCGAGCGTCCAAGACGTCTACGGGCTAGTCTCTTTTGATGAAGCGAGACAAGTATTATCTACGATCACGCATGATCGCAAAGATTCCACAAAGCCAATTTTGATTTCTCACAATGGCAATACGGATAGAACTGCGCACTTTGAAAGCTCGACTTTGCGTGAATAGGATTTAGCTCGCTTTTCTAGCTAGAGAATATATCATCGCGGTGACACTAGCCGGGCATAGAATACCAAAACAAATGTATATACGTATCTAGTGTAACGCATAACGCAACATTTCGCATAATTCAGGGTGACATATACTTATTATCAATCATGTTTCCGCTATGTGCGATGCCGCCGCCGCGAGGGGGGGCGCCAACCTCCGGTGTGGATATCTTATATATATATATATCACACTCTCCATCAGGTTATGGGCTATCACCGCTGTTCTGTGGTTGGTGATTGTGTGCGTGCTTTCCTTAGATCCCGCAGCCTTTGCGGTATACCGCGACACACCGTTAATTGGTATCAATTCGTATTCTTGACCACAATTTTTTCTGCTGGTTTCTCTGTAATTCTGCGACTTTCATGGCCAATAAAAGGGAAAGTAAAGCACGAAATCAAAAAGTAACACTTGTGTATACCTTAGAATACATGTCTAAAGGAACCCTGAAATTTTTAGGCCATTTGAACAACCTTTTTTCGGGGCGTGACATACAAGTCCAGAGCCTTCGGACTCCATGATAGTTACAAACCGCCCGAAGTCATAACATCTAAATTTAACCGATCGCGATCCGAAGGCTCTGGCCCCCAGAGTAACAGATACCTCGATCGGCGGATTTGGCCCAGTTTATCGAAAGATATCGCAGAAACCCTGTCGCTGTCGTGTGAAAGGGACAGGGTACGGGCGCTGGGAACTCGTCCATTTTGCATGATGACACATGATGACTGAATGTCACGGCTGCGTCTATCGCGCGAGACAATGACCACAATGAACGTCGCCGGCAGCAGACGGTGAACACATGTGATGTCACATCGACATCGCGGACACCATTGCCGCTGCGCTGCCGATGCCGTTGCGTGACTGCTTACTCGTTACTGTGACACTCGTTCTTCGTTGACCCATCCCAATCCGCAATTGCATCGTAAAATTCTTCAGCTACAGTACGCAATTTCTTCAACGTTCCGCCGCCTCATGGGGCGAACGGTGCTGTGACTGCTGTGATACACGCAGGGATTTCCAAAGTGCTCGGCTACTTTTATTTTTCAGTTCGCTTATCATAATGTGTAAACTTATGATACTATGTGTGCGCAGGTCATGTCGCAGGTATCCGATGGTGAGGAGGGACGCGCGCTCTTGAGATGTGGAAGTCGAGGTTGGCGAATGCCAACCTTGCTTGGGATGAAACCCAACCATATCGAACTTATCGTATATATTTCACGTTTGCATCCTTGGCATCTATGCAAAGTATGAGGAGCATTGAGTGGACATAAGTCTTAGGCTGTTTTGGTTTTGGGTTCATGGCGCATTCGTGACCTCTTGGGGTGTGGAAGTCGAGGTTGGTCTAAACCAACCTTGCTTGGGATGAAACCCAACCACATCGAACTTATCTCATCGGTACATTTTTCTCAATGAACCTGTAAGGTTTGAGCCTCAGACGGCTAGGACAAGTTCGTAGGCTGATTTTGTTTTCCACGATTTATTACGACCCCAAAAAACAAAATCAGCCATCGCCTTAACGTTCTCGAAAGACCTTCAAACTTGTAATATACATTACTTAACTAAGATAGGTGCGATAAGATAGTCCGATGTGGTTGGGTTTCATCCCAAGCAAGGTTGGTTTAGACCAACCTCGACTTCCACACCCCAAGAGGTCACGAATGCGCCATGAACCAAAAACCAAAACAGCCTAGGACTTATGCTCACTCAATGCTCCTCATACTTTGCATAGATGCCAAGGATGCAAACGTGAAATATGTATATCTTAATACGATACTTTCGATATGGTTGGGTTTCATCCCAAGCAAGGTTGGCATTCGCCAACCTCGACTTCCACATCTCAAGAGCGCGCGTCCCTCCTCGCCATCGGATACCTGCGACATGACCTGCGCACACATAGTATCATAAGTTTACACATTATGATAAGCGAACTGAAAAATAAAAGTAGCCGAGCACTTTGGAAATCCCTGCGTGTATCACAGCAGTCACAGCACCGTTCGCCCCATGAGGCGGCGGTACGTTGAAGAAATTGCGTACTGTAGCCAACTGTAGCTGAAGAATTTTACGATGCAATTGCGGATTGGGATGGGTCAACGAAGAACGAGTGTCACAGTAACGAGTAAGCAGTCACGCAACGGCATCGGCAGCGCAGCGGCAATGGTGTCCGCGATGTCGATGTGACATCACATGTGTTCACCGTCTGCTGCCGGCGACGTTCATTGTGGTCATTGTCTCGCGCGATATACGCAGCCGTGACATTCAGTCATCATGTGTCATCATGCAAAATGGACGAGTTCCCAGCGCCCGTACCCTGTCCCCGTGTGAAAACACGTATCCAAACGAATCCAAGAGAAAAAAGTGGTTACGCCATATTTAATAAATCACTTTGAAAGCATGCGTCATAATGGCCACCCCCCACAGTCTCAGGGTAGCAGTCATGTTTGTCTTTATTACGTAATGATATTACGATATAATTAATAATATATGCAGAAATTTGACATCGGGAAACCAAAATTAACTCAATTTGTGACATGTTTCTCACTCGTGGGACCCGCTAACTCTAAATATATCGAAAGTTATGACGCTGTAAAAGTGCGTCATAATCATAATCATGATCAGCCTCTGCTCCAGGCTGAAGCGAACGGTAAAAACTTCATCGGAGGCACACCACAGAACACTAGAGTAAGAGATCTATCTCTAACAGAATTTCGTCTAGGTTCACTGCTTCTTTCGGTGATCCTCGAAATCAAATTTGTACGCTTCCTCCTCATTGTATCACTTCGACTTCGCTTACACTCAAATCTGGATCCACTCGAATCACATTTAGTACGAACGTCAGTTTTAATTTTGACACTCTGAAACGGAGAACCACTCAACCTGTGCAGATACACTCACTTTATCAAACGAATAACACACTTTCCGCTCAGATGCCTCGATATTTCTCCCGCAAGTTGAAGCAACCATTGCCAGGCACCGGGAGGTCGCTCAGCCTAGCGAAGACCGCGCTGTAAAGGCAGGTGGATGAGAAGAAGTAGAGCGCGACATCCTCACGAAGAGCGACTGTCTAAATAACGTGGGTCAAGCTCACGGTGCATGGAGGTTAGGGGAAAATACGAGGTGACGAAACACGTTTATGGATAGCATCAAGCAAAATTTGAATACCCGTCCACACGCTACCCTAGGAGTGCGCCGCGGTCCCAGGAAGGAGGGCTTTCATGGATAAGGAAACCACGAATTGGGTGCCGGTCGATGCCAACCGCGTGGTGGTTGTGGGCTCGGACCCGAGAGTAGCTAGCGGGTAGACGCACTTTCCTACCCCTCGGCATTTTGCCTTGACTTGGCAGGTCTCCCCTCAGTTTTCGGAGGCTGCGTGGCATTCTTTCGTTTGTTTTTACCCTGCTGTCTGTGCTGCTTTCAGATGGCATGTGCTGCCTTCCTGTCTGTACCACCCACCTATCATTTTTAATCACTGACATGCACGGAATTACCTCACCGTCGAATAATGCGCAACTCTATACTGGGCCGCTGAGAGTCGCCAACCTATCTGCTGCAGATCTGGAGCGGATCCTACCTCGTTCGACGAGCTTCACGTGCTGAACACACACGACTTTACACAGGAAAAAATAATCACGAGCGGCGAGCCCCCTTGCCCGCGCGTTGGGTGAGCTCTTCTCAAGATTCCAAGACCACTGACCTGGCGCGTGGTCACTGCTCCGCCAGGACGTATCTTGGAGGGCTTACTGCTGCGTCCAGCTTGGTGGCTGGTCTCTCCTTGCGGAACCGAACTTTTAATTCACCGCCCGGGGAACCCGTTTCTCCTGGCAGACGGACCGGGTTGCGATGAAGCCCCTTCTCTCCTCGGTTTCAAACACCTCCTAAGGGCCGTAGACAGAAGCCGTGAGCAGCTCAAGAGGCTTGACATTCTCGTTCCCTCGCCTCTCCCCTTGCCTCCATTGCAGTTCTAAGCACATATTGCGTACTGCAATGTCGTGCCGTAATTCGGGGGTTGCGGTGATGTGGGGGAGCAGGCACACCATCACGAGCGTGACTATTAATGGCGCCAAGTTTCTGTTGCTGCTTGGCGGCTGTTCGCCACACGACGCGGACGATCAGCTGAGGTTCAACCTTCGGTCGGCCTCTCACCCCCGCGCTGTCTCTTCCGCGTGCCGAGTTGCGCCCCTTGTGGCGGGCAGAGGGAGGATAGACTCGCTTGTTGTTTGTTCCTCGGCCGCAGAAGAAGATGGGGCGATGGGAGTACGCAACGCAGGTCACAAGAAATCAAGGAATGCGAGGTGCATCTGCTCCAGATAGGTGTTTGGCGGTGGTTCGAGCCCTGCCTCACCGGGACGGGACCTAAGCTGAAGCAGGTGTGGCCACACGTCTCCGCGCGCGCTCTTGCCTCTCCTGCCGTTGCGAGCCTATTTCCCCCCTCACCCTAAACAGTGGTCCCAGTGCCCCTCTTCTTCTGAGCCCTAGAAGACGGGCTCTCCCCTTTCCTCCAAGGGTATCCCCAACAGCCCTGTACTCGCAGGGCCTAGAGGGAACGGTATTAGCTTTGCTGCTGCGTGAGTCAGAAAAGCGGAGGGCTGCCTGGGCCGTGAAGGTGATACGGTGGGTGCGTTTATTTTCTTATTGCTGCCTTAGTCAGAGATGGGGGAGTGTGTCTGCTTATCTCTGCCGAACGAGCTGGGAGGGGAGAGGGGGGAGTGTGTCTGCTCTATTACTGCCTGAG
>LGRX02006304.1:0-58689 GCA_001247695.2 Cymbomonas tetramitiformis
CCTAAGTGTTGGGCTCCAGATTTTCCAGCTTACAGCGGCCATGGCTTCGTGTCGTCAGCGTTCGCGCATTTCTGCGGTTGCCTCCGCGCTTCGGGTGATTCGACTACGAAAACTTACCCCTGGCTACGATCTGGTGGTGTCTGGTGGTGCTTATGCACCAGACACCAAAATCGAGTCCATCAACCACATCGTCGACATGAGCTTTGACCACTACGAGCTCACCCCGCAGCATCCTCCACTCTTCCCTCCACCCTGCGTGCCCCTTGGCCACTGCCTGGTGGTGTTTGGTGGTGTTGCAGCCCTCATTCCGCCGCTTTTCCTCTCTGCTTTCGCACTTGTGTGCGGCAGAGTGGAGCCACACCGCATTTTCCACCTTCGCCCCCCTCGGGGTGTCCACGTCCCCGCACTCGCTCTGTTGGTGCCACGCATCGTCGCACCGCATCGCGTGGGCGTTGGATGACAACGTCTTGGCGGCGCTCGACTTCATTTCACCATCGTGAGCTACGCCGCCGTCCACCCTCGATTGCTGGGGCTAGATTCGCCGGCTGGCCTGTGGGAGTAGTCATCCCCACAGCACATGCATGGGCGTAAGCCCCTAGAGCACGCATCTAGAGGCCAACGCAGGCTGAGCCACACTAGTTGGGTTGAAAAAGACCCCTTTGGGTCTCACAAGATGTATGTTTCCTTAGGGTTTTGCCTTTGTGCTTGCCGTAGGATGTTAGGCCTGGCCTGGCAAGTTGGCATCGTGGCACCTCACACCTTCAGGGTGAGGTGGTGTCATGGGGAGACAGACTTTCGCCCCCCCCCATAAAATGGGGGTGACTGTCTCTTCCTGTGTCACCCCTCGCCGTGTAGTGTCACTTGCATCTTGCCTGCCGTCAGTTCCGTCCGATAATAAAACACCTAAGTTATTTTATTATCTCATCTTAGTCTCCGTATGTCTCTGCGAGTGCCCGACTGTTCTTGGAGTGCAACCTGCGTATATGTTAACATATATATATATATGTTATTTATATGTATGATATATATATTTGCTGGAATTGACACTACGACTAGTTCGTACAGTCTAGTGTCATTCCTGTATGTCATCTTCGGTGGTCAGCCTGTGTCACTCATCTCGGGTATATATCGTTCTTATATCCGAGTTTAGTGATCCGTTTGTTCCGTCGGCTCTCGGATCCTCACTGCCTGAGCTGCTGTTTCCAGCAAGTTGTGGTCCCTCTCACGTTCGCGTGAACTGAATTTTAGCGTAGAATTTTATTTTATTTCCGCCCTATCTTTCGGTTGAGCGTCTCCACGCCTTGTGGGACGCTTTAGAGCAGATTCTGCTTATTTTCTGGAGGCGGCTGCTTACGGCTTTGGGTGATTTCGACGGAGGGGTACTCTTCAGCTATTTTCATTTGCGATCTCTATTTGGATTTGTATTCGTTTCTTTATTCGATTATGACTTCATCGCAGATTTTGGAGAGTGAAGAGCTTCTAGCTCTTTTGGGATCTATCGACACTGGTTTTGCGAGGGTCTCAACTCTCAAGAGATCACAGCTCACCTCTTTATGCTCTTCCATGCATTTGGCTATTTCGCATTTCCGTGAGGCGGCTCAGATTTCGGCAGTTTCGACCGAGAATTTTCCGATAGTTTTGAACATCTTGGTGGCTGGTGAGCCACAAGTTGGTGGTGTCTCGGCCGAGACCGTTGGTTCTGGTATTTCGAGCGGAGAGTTTTGCGAAGTAGGAGTGGGCGATGCGCCGGCGATTTTGGCGTCAAAATCAGTTTCAACTCAGATTTCCACCACTAGACCCTTGCCTAGTGCCACTAGGGCAAGCGAGATGGTGCCACAGGCCCCTCCTGTGGTAACCGAAGTTCACTATGTCCATGCGCCTCCCATTGTACCTCCCTATATGGGCTCTGGGGTTGTTCACAGTTATGAGGAGTATTTGCCTAGTGAGGATGAGGATGAATCGGAGTACCCACTTGGGTATTTCGATGATTCCAACGACAGTTGTGAGGAGGCAGAGGAGCAAGATGGCCACTTGGCCGCTCCGCATTTTTCGTCCGATCGATTGGAACGGGATTCCGAGCTGGACACAGGTTTTCAGCAGGATTCTTATGGCGGAGGTTTCGAGGCCCCACTTGGGGAAGAGTTTTTACCGCAAAATGGCTTTTCAGTTGGCAGAGTTTCTTTTGAGAATGAACCGCTGCCGTTGAGTACGAGCATGACGAGGACATCTACACCGCAGAAGAATGGGCTGCCTGGGAGGCAGGAGCCCACGATTCCGTTGGAACTGGTGGTGCAGAATTTTATGATGAAGATTCTTATTGTGAGGATGATGCTAGTTACGATTCTGATGATGACTACTATTAGTTCTTTAAACAGACAGGCGGTGTTCCTTTTGGCATTTCTCCACCACTTGCTGTAGTTTTGGGCAGAGGATGTTGCTGAAATTCTCACCACTAGCGGGCAGCTTTACCGATTGAGACGAACATTTTTATGGCAAGAGACCTTACAGTTCGCAGATATATCAAAGCTAAACCGACAGGCGGAATTCTTTTAGCATTCTCCATCACATGCAGACAGGCGAGATTTGTGGGGGCACCCACCACTAGCTGGCAGAGCATTAATTTTAGCAGACAGGAATTGGTCCTAGCAATCTCCGAGGCTTAGCAGTATTATTTTGCTAGCCTGTACATTCATCTTGCCACCTGTGACTTTGACTAGCTTCCTAGAGTTTAACATCTTGACATTTATCTGTAAACTCTAGTAGCTAGGGTGGTGAGTGTCACTAGCTGGTCCACCTCAGATGAGGTGGTGTGCTGGAATTGACACTACGACTAGTTCGTACAGTCTAGTGTCATTCCTGTATGTCATCTTCGGTGGTCAGCCTGTGTCACTCATCTCGGGTATATATCGTTCTTATATCCGAGTTTAGTGATCCGTTTGTTCCGTCGGCTCTCGGGTCCCCACTGTCTGTTGAGCTGTTTCCAGCAATATTTCAGGTTCTCCATCAGCCATAACAGCCACAAGACAGAAAACGACTAGTCATTTGTTGCAGCTGAGAGAGTCACAATAGCACAATCAAGAAAGTCAAACACTGGTGCAGCATAATGCAGAAGACCGCAACGTGAACAACTGTTATAGCTCTCCTACTAGTTGAGCAAAAGTGTCGTTTGCTCCATCTTCACTACCATTAAATTTTGAATCTTTGGCTCCAAGCACTTTTGTTGCAGCGGTCTTAGCCGCTTGTACATCGAAGGAATATTTTCCGAGCCTCGCAATCAAAACGACCGCATCTCGAGAGTGTTGCGACCCAGCAGCATGAACCTACCGAGTCCGCGTAGGTGTGGCGTGATTCAAATTTCAACATTGTCAAATTGTTGCTAATATGCGCGCTCTAGTCGCGCGTACGTCTCGTCGGTGTTGTATCCACAACTAAAATTAATGCGAGATGGCATATAAATCTAATTGTGCGACGGAATAAGTTTTGTAAAACGCAACGGTATGTTCCTGTAGAAGTCTCGGTAACTCAAAATTGCAAGTATGGTAGGTCGTGAGCCGAATGGCTAAGCCGGTCCATGGACCGCCGAAAGCGGAATGCCCTCGTCGCTGGCCAAGCGACACGTAGAAGATAACCATAAAGGGCGACGATACTCATGCCGATGTGAATTAAAACTGCGTTATTACCAGTAAGTATATAGCCACAAGAAGTGGGTATCAGATTTTTGGGTTTCACTTATCCTATCCTATCAACAAACAATATATCGTCGTGTTCGTCTATAAAAGACCTTTATGTATGCAAAGTTTCATTCGAAAAGACCTCGTGGCTCAAAGGTTATTCACGGTCAAGATACCCTATTATTTACGGCTCGTATATAGCCACAAGAAATGGGTATCAGATTTTGGGTTTCACTTATCCTATCACAACAAACAATATATCGTCGTGTTCGTCTATAAAAGCCCTATGTGTATGCCAAGTTTCAGGCGGAAAGAGCTCGCGAGTCAAAAGTTATACACGGTCAAGAAACCCTATTTATTACGGTAAGTATATAGCCACAACAAGTGGGTATCAGATTTTTGGGTTTCACTTATCCTATCACAACAGACAATATATCGTTGTGTTTGTCTATAAAAGCCCTATGTGTATGCCAAGTTTCAGGCAGAAAGACCTCGTGAGTCAAAAGTTATTCACGGTCAAGAAACCCTATTTATTACGGTAAGTGTATAACCACAACAAGTGGGTATCAGATTTCTGGGTTTCACTTATCCTATCACAACAAACAAGATATCGTCGTGTTCGACTATAAAAGCCCTATGTGCATGCTAAGCGTTTCAGCCGGAAAGACCTCGTGAGTCAAAAGTTATTCACGGTCAAGAAACCCTATTTATTACGGTAAGTATATAGCCACAACAAGTGGGTATCAGATTTTTGGGTTTCACTTATCCTATCACAACAATTAACAATATATCGTTGTGTTTGTCTATAAAAGACCTATTTGCAGTTTTTTTTCTAGCGAAAACGGCCCAGTATTTCAAAAGTTATTCACGATCAAGAAACCCCATTATTTTCGGTTATTTCAATACACAAATGAAAATAATGTCAGTTTTGATATTATATTGTTTTGATTGTGACAAACAACAAATCACTGTGTTCGTCTATGAAAGACCTATTTGGAACCAAGGGTAGGTATCGGTTGTTCGAAACGGTATTGATGGTTTTTGATAAATTCCAATGATTTATCAATCAATACTGATATCTAGTTAGGACTATCGATTGATTTTGATTTTTGCTGGAAGTGACGCCCCGGCTGTCATTCCTATAGTTAGGGTGTATGACTGTCACCGGTCCCGGAACCCTAGACCCCGGACATATAACGGGAAGACTGAGTATTCTCACCGGTTATCTATTCTGATTATCTGTCTCACCGAATACAGTAATACCGCACCTTTAAGGAAACAGGAATTTGGAGCCAGCCTAGCTTTTTCCGTATTTTTCTGACCCCCCCCTGCGTCGACCTCTTACCGAAATTACTAACGAAAAGGAAATGCATTTCGAGCGTCACCAGCTTTTTTCTTAAAATTTCCCCATATTCCTCCAAATCCCCCTAAAATCGTGAAAATTTCTCAATATTCGGCAAGTTAAGAAAACGGGAAGCCAGCCTCCGTTTCCTTATTTGGGTACATTTTCTTAATGTTTTTTTCCAGCCCAGCTTTTTCCGCATTTTCCCCCCCACCACCAAAAAAGCTGGCTGTTTCCTTAACCCAGCATTTCCTTAAAGGTGCGGTATTACTGTATACAGTCCAGCTGATATATTCAGCAGGTTTGGTACCACGCACGCTTAATTTTACACTGCGACTTTGGCCATGTGAGAGGAAGTGAGAAATATATATATAAGGATATATATATGTCAGGCGCTGAGGAGCTAAACTGTCTCGCAGGGGCAGGTGCTCGTGCTCTCGGATACTAAGATGATATAAAATACTGAGCTAGGTGTTTTATAGCACACCGTGATACACGTGACAACGGACACTGGTGACACATCGGGCTGAGGGGTGACAGACAGGAGACCCACTGTGCCACCCCCTTACTGTGGGGGTGGCAAGATTGGGCTCCCCGTGACACCACCTCACCCCGTGGGGTTGAGGTGTCACCAGGAAAAGAGACAGGAGCACTGCAGGGTCTAGGGGCCAAACCGGCCCGGGCAGTCCGGCATGTGCCATCCCAAGCTGTCCAAAAGTCTGTTGCTAACTAATTCTAAAGAGTTCGGCTCCCTCGAGAGTCAATCACAAGCCGAGTGGGCATGGAGAAGGGTCCTTCCGAACTGTGCTGCTTGATCTCAATCTTGCTTTGCTGCTGAGCTGGATGCTGATGCACCCTGGAACTTCGGGATCCACGGAACGGAACGGAGAGCCGGCCAGTCGGTGTCGTCGTCGTCCAGGGCGGTGTTGGGCATGGGCCCCGGCTCGTCACGATCGAGCAAAGGGCGGAACGGGAATGCGGCCGCGCCATCGTCGCCATCGCCGTCATCGCCGTCCACAGCCGCATACTGCAATGAGGGTGAACCACGGCTCGCCGGGGGACCGGGGGCTGTGGCAGGAGGCACACCACCGGCGGGCTGAGCCCAGGCAGCGACGGAAGGGCGCTTCGGAGCCTTCGGAGCCTCGGGCGGCGCCTTCGACGGTGCAAATGATGCGGTGCATGCGTAGGGGCACACCCCTTCCGTGGCGAGGTGCCCATCAGTGACGCCCCAAAAACGGAAGCATGAGATGCACGGGAAGCCGACCCCCTCCCACACCAAGTGGGGGACACGGGGGTTCTGGGCCGGCTTCCAATCTCCGACGGGCTTGACGATGTTGTTGCGGGTGCGCACGGCGTTAAACGTAGCACCACCGGCTCCGTCCGCCCGTGCCCTGCCACCACCAGCGCCCGAAGATGGAGGATCGGCCAGGCGGGAGAGGTGCCCCTCTGTCTGCCACACCGTGGCAATGCGGAGGGCGAGGGTGGAAAATGTAAACCTGTGGCCAGCGGCGAGCTCACGGAGCACCACCAGATATAGTGGGGACACGTGTGGGGAGCTCGCCGCCGACCGGCCGAGGACGTGCTGAAGGTCTTGTACACGTCCAGAGTCGTCGTAGGTAGGATGAAGCCGTTGATGTTTGTCTCCCAGGACGCGGAGAACCGTGAGCTGCGGGGCGGGGTCGGCGGTCTCGTCAATCTTCGTGTCCCGCAGCTTCGTCCAGAAGCGAAAAGTGTCGGGGTCCGTGGAGGCCTCGACGTGGTACCGTAGGCGTTGTAATGCGCAACGTCCATCTCGTGGGTGGACTCGAGCCGACTCCTGGTAGAGCGCCAAAGCCGTACCGTTGAGGACGCCCTTGAGAATGATAAAGATGAGCTCGTTCAAGGCCCAGTGGTACTCCAGGTACTCGTGTTCCAGGTCGAAGAGCTTGTCGTACTCGTAGTGGGAGATGGGGGATAGGACGTGGCGCAGATTCCCAAGAAGGACCGCGAAGTCGGTCTCGGAGTCATTGCCGTCGAGGGTGTACCCCTTCTGCGGCTTGAAGCCATGAGACTTTAGGACCTTCACGAGCTCTTCACCGTAAGTAAAGGTGTAGTCCAATTTGCCAGTGTACTCATACTGCTGAGACGCTCGGACTGGGGTGGACTCCCAGACCGAAGCATCTCGGTGAAAATCGGCGGAGGTGGCAGCCAGCGAGACGAACGTCGGTTTGCTGATGAGCGCAGACATGCGCACCACCGGATCGGGATTTTGCCCCGGTGTGCGGGAACCCCTCTGAGGAGAAGGGGCCGCAGAGGCAGGAAGCGCGGGACCTGCAGGAGTGCCAGAAGCAGCCGCGGCGGCACGCGCGGAGCGAAGGGACTCCATCACAGGTCGAGGGCTTCGGCGGTTTGAAGACATAACAACCGGAAGCACGTAATCGGTAATCTTTGATAATTGGTAAAAACAACCGGGCTCAACTGAAGCCCAAATTGCACACGGTTTGGTGATAAATTTTCTTTTTGGACTCAGCCGCGATCCTCAACGGTGGCCGGGGTCTGGTTTAAGTCGCTGCCGTAAGAACGGAACAGCTGCCGGCGGTGTGCGGCGGATTCGAGGAAGTTCGGTTCGCCCTCCAAGGATCAAAAGTAAAACACGAGCACCCACAAGTGGTGGCCGATAACCTGAGAGGAAGTGAGAAATATATATATAAGGATATATATATGTCAGGCGCTGAGGAGCTAAACTGTCTCGCAGGGGCAGGTGCTCGTGCTCTCGGATACTAAGATGATATAAAATACTGAGCTAGGTGTTTTATAGCACACCGTGATACACGTGACAACGGACACTGGTGACACATCGGGCTGAGGGGTGACAGACAGGAGACCCACTGTGCCACCCCCTTACTGTGGGGGTGGCAAGATTGGGCTCCCCGTGACCATGATTGGCTAAACACCGACGCTTGAGATGGGGTGAGGAGCCCGCGTTAGAGAGGTTTTCGGTATGGGCGGTATGGCTCGGTTACGGACGCGCGGTTGATTGGACATGATTGGGGTGCGCGTTATGACAGCTTGATTTCCGTGCAGTATCGTTGGGCTGGATTTTGTTGTTTCTGGTCACTAGTACACCGTCCGACATTGATCACGTCCTTTCGTCCCACACGACCGCGTACATTTTGCTGTTTCCCCGATTTATCCTCGACGACCCGCCGCAACTCGCGAGCCTTCGCCCACACCGTTAGCCTCGCCTCGCATTATTCGCCTCACCCTGTCTCTATAGTCATTTCATCATGGGTACTTCTACGAGATCGCACACTGCGGCCGCACGCCGCTCACTAGTTTCACTAATATTCAGCAATTTTTCCACCTACACTATCAAACAATTCTAATTATGTAAAGAATGTATCAATTGATTTTGATAAGTCCAAAACGTTATCAATTGATAGTGATATTACACAAGACATATTGATTGATACTAATACTAGGAGGCAGTTATGTCCGATATCGATATTTGTGCAATATTTGCAACTCTATTTGGGACAACGACAAAAGTGGCATGCCATGGTGATAGGGCTGATACCATATGTGATGCCAACATTAATAATATTACACAGTGTTCATGGCTGCGAACAAAGCATGCTCTATGGTACCCTCGGACAGTGACTTGCGTAGGTCATTGTGCATGATTGTGCCCGCAAGCACTGAAAGCCCTCTCCACACCTGCCGTGCTGGCAGGTGCGGCTAAGAACTGTTGCTGGAAACAGCTGAACAGGCAGTGGGGACCCGCTGCCGACGGTGAAACAACGGATCACTAAGCTTGGGTAAAACACAAGATATACCCGAGCTGAGTGTCACAGGCTGACCACCGAAGATGACACACTGGGAATGACATTAGACTGTACGAACTAGTCGTAGTGTCAATTCCAGCACACCACCTCATCTGAGGTGGGCCAACTAGTGAGTAGTGACACTCACCACCCTAGCTACTAGAGTTTACAGATAAATCTCAGGAATGTTAACTCTAGGAAGCTAGTCAAAGTCACAGGTGGCATGATGAAAGTCAGGCTAGCACAATAAATACTTGCTATGCCCAAGAAATTGCTAGGACCATTTTGGTCTGCTAAGATTAATGCTCTGTCAGCTAGTGGGGGGTGAACCCACAGATCTCGCCTGTCTGCATGTGATGGAGAATGTAAAAAAATAAGTCTGCCTGTCGGTTTAGCATGATTCCTGCGAACTGAATAGGACTGCTGCCATAAAATGTTCGTCTTAGCTTGTAAAGCTGCCCGCTAGTGGTGAGAAATATTGCAACATTCTCAGCCCAAAACTACAGCAAGTGGTGGAGAAATGCAACAGGGAACACCGCCTGTCTGTTAAGAGAAAATTAATAGTAAGCACCACTCGTAACCAGCATCTTCCTCATAATAAGAATCTTCATCATAAAATTCTGCACCACCAGTTCCATCGGAATCGTGGTCTCCTGCCTCCCAGGCAGCCCATTCTTCTGCGGTGTACTCACTCTCGTCGTTCATAGTAGACTCATTCTCAAAAGAAACTGCGCCAACATTAAACTCGTTGTGCGGTAAAAACTCTTCCCCAAGTGGGGCCTCGAAACTTCCGCCATAAGAATTCTGCTGAAAACCTGTGTCCAGCTCGAGTTCCTGTTCCAATCGTTCGGTCGAAAAATGCGGAGCGGCCAAGTGGCCATTGTGCTCCTCCTCTTCCTCACAACTGCCATCGGAATCGTCGAAATACCCAAGTGGGTACTCCGATTCATCCTCTTCTGCACTACTCAAATACACTTCATAATCTCGCCGCCCAGAGCCCACATAGGAAGCTGCAACTGGAGGTGCATGAATGTAATGAACTTCGGTAACCACAGGAGGGGCCTGTGGCACCATTTCGCTTGCCCTAGCGGCACTAGGCAAGGGTCTAGTGGTGGAAACTTGAGTTGAAACTGATTTTGTCGCCAAAAGAGCCGGCGATTCCCCCACTCCTACTTCGCAAAATCTTCCGCTCGAAATTCCAGAAACAGCGGTCTCGGCCGAGACACCACCAACTTGTGGCTCACTAGCCACCAAGATGTTCAATACTATTGGAAAATTCTCGTTCGATACTGCCGAAATCTGAGCCGCTCCACGGAAATGCGAAATAGCCGCATGCATGGAAGTGCACAAGGAAATGAGCTGAGATCTTTTGAGAGTCGAGACTCTCGCAAAACCAGTGTCGATAGATTCCAAAAGAGCTAGGAGCTCTTCACTCTCCAAAATCTGCGATGAAGTCATAATCGAATAAAGAAACGAATACAAATCCAAATAGAGATCGCAAATGAAAATAGCCGAAGAGTACCACCCCGTCGAAATCACCCAAAGCCGTAAGCAGCCGCCTCCAGAAATACGTAGAATCTGCTCCAAAGCGTCCCACAAGGCGTGGAGACGCTTAACCGAAAGATAGGGCGGAAATAAAATAAAATTCTACGCTAAAATTCAGTTCACGCGAACGTGAGAGGGACCATAACCTGCTGGAAACAGCTGAACAGGCAGTGGGGACCCGCTGCCGACGGTGAAACAACGGATCACTAAGCTTGGGTAAAACACAAGATACGTATACCCGAGCTGAGTGTCACAGGCTGACCACCGAAGATGACACACTGGGAATGACATTAGACTGTACGAACTAGTCGTAGTGTCAATTCCAGCAATTGTCTCGCCATCCTACTCATACAGGGGAGAGATTTGGACTTGGCTTTCCAAAAGTCAAGAGGCTTCACATATTTCTTGGCAAGTGGCAAGGAAAGATATCTTTCAAACTCATCCGTTACCTCAACTTCCTCCATACCAGAACTAGCAGGAGCAGCTTCACACTCATCATCACTGCAATCAAAAAGGTCATCAACACCATCCTCTGCCTGGTGAATTACATGGAGAGCTAGTGATACAGCAGGAGTCCAAATTTCAACATCCTAGCTATCCAATCCAAAGTTCAACATCCCCTCCCCCAGGATCGCAATGGCCGATATTGATATCCTGATATCTTGTTATTCCGATCTGAGCATCAAGAAATGTATTGATCGATTCCGATAATAGCAAAATTGTATCAATCGATTCCAATAATTCCGAAGACTTATCAATCGATTCCGATATGAGTAAAAAGTTATCGATCAATACTAATATTTTGATATCGTTAAAAAATATATCAATTGATACCGATATTCTGATTTATCGATATATCAGAATATCAGAGTTATCGATACCTAGCCTTGTTTGGAACACCAAACTTCTTTTGAATTGATTAAGTATGTAAAAAGTTATGTCTGAAAAATTCAATATATTATAGGGTCTCTTGACGGTATGATATGTATGTGCATTGTTTTGTGGACAAATGCTTGCGTATTCAGTTAAGATAAGTTAAGATAAGTTGTATGAGCTATGAACAAGTGATATATGTTAACTTTAAAGTTCGGATGCTCGAATTTCAGATTCAGATGAGCACTAGCACATGCAAGCAAGGCATGCAAGCAAGGGAACTTGGCAAGGCAAGCAATCACACACGCAAGGTTTCACTTCGTTGACAATCTGAAAGCATAGTAAAGGGCATAATACATAGACTATCAGGCTCTTGGCCTCTTCCCATGATGGGGCACAGGTTTGCTAGGCACGAATGTAGCTAGTCCTTTGACTTCTTGGCCGGGGATTCAGACTCGAATGCCCTCTCCAAACCTGTTGGATATACCCCTAATACCCCTAAGTGATAGTTTTCTCAGAATGTGTTAAAGTTGATAATTTAACCCGTTATATGGGGATAAACAGTCAGGGTTCTGGTTCGGGTGACAGTCATAAACACTACTACGGGAAGAGCCACAAAAGTAAGCGGTGTGACAATTCCAGCACACCACCTACCTAGTGTGGTGACCGGGCAGCCGAAGTTGTAACCCTTGAACAAACACCATCTAGAGCGGTGGAAACTGAGTTCTAGGGGAACGCCTGTCCTTTCTGGCAGGGCTGCTCCCAGTGAAGAGTTGAAAATATGAAACCGGTCCGTCATCGGACCCCTCTGCACATACAGCTACGGTCAAATTCACTGTGCAGGAGCGGCATGACGAACTTTCTAGCCACTAGTTGTCGGTTGCACTGCTGTGCCAGCCCGCAGCACAGTCATAGTGCCGCAAATTGAAGGTGCCGATGCCGCATCTGGAAAATGGCGAGGCGATCCGGGATCGTTCTTTTCGTGATCCGGAACGGGATCGATCCCGGGAGGGAAGTTTCTTACGGGATCGATCCTGGAACGCCCCGGGTACGGGAACGATCCTGGAACGCTCCAGGTACGGGAACGATCCTGGAACGCTCCAGGTACGGGAACGATCTTGGAACGCTCCAGGTACAGGAACGATCCTGGAACGCTCCAAGTACTGGAACGATCCTGAATCGATGGGGGGACACTCATGATAAGTCCAAGGGTCGGTTCAAGCATTCAAGGCAAGTACCATGAACCGCACATTAAAAAAAGGTAGACTTTCACAAGGCTAGAAAGCAGGAGGCAAATTCAAAAAGAAAAAAATCAACAAATCCACATAAATAGATACACCTTTGAGTACACACGCTACTTCATTTGCATATGTTCATACGGTCTCCACTAAGATGGTATCACTGGCTATTATACTCTTCTTCTTTCTCATCTATACTTCCCACTCCTATAGCGTTTTGGTGTTGGGGTATTTTTGTCAAAGTTGCAAGCCACTTGGTTGGTTGCGCAAGCTTCACACGCGATTGTGTCGTATTCCATCTTTTAACTTGGGTAAACAATCTTGAATACTCCTTGCTGAAGGTGTTTGGCACCTCTGTCTGCACATGCGATAGTGCCACAGTGAGTAACAGTTGAAAAGAACTTATGCGCAAAAAACAACAAAGGGTAAATAAGTACTTACCACAGCTTGTGACTTCGTGCACGAGTTCTCATTTATTTCATACTCGACGGCCTAGTCTTTCAAGCTTGGGCCACTGGCCATCTGGCTTCTAGAGTTTTCTTTCCCTTTTCTTCTATTGCTCGTGCTGATTTTTTTTGTCTTATTATCCGCATTTTTTTCTTTTTGGGAAGGTGATGCTTGCTTGTTGGTCCCCGAGTAGCGCACGTCCATGTTTTGAGTGGCCATCCTGAGGAACGAATCGTGGTAAAGCTCAACACACATAAGCTGACATGCTGAGCTCAACTGAGAAGCAAAGCAAAGCAAACAGCAAAGTTGGGCAAAGCTGAGTCGAGTTGAGCAGAGCTTAGTCGAGTTGAGCTAAGTTGAGCTAAGTTGAGCTTAGTTGACACGCTGACAGGAGCAAAGCTGACACGCTGAGCTGATATAAGCTAACAAGCTAAACTAAGCGGAGCTGACAAACCGAGTTGAGCTGACACACAGTTACAGGTACGGGATAATATAGCATAGGCTGGAATATGTGTGTATATGTGTGTGCCTGTTGTGCATATCCTAAAAGATCTAAAACACGGGAGCACATATGTGGAAAATTATTTTTGCAACGAAATATTACACCTCTTTGTGGCGCGACGGGAGACAAGTGGTCACAGACACAAGAGTGTCAGACCTACTCAAACCCAAGATGCCATACATTACAACAAGGCCAATACCTTGTTGCTCGCGGATCAAGGGCGCTCCAAACAAACCCACAGACCAAGGGTGCAGGCGCCTTCTTCTACAAGAGTAGAAAGCGTGACCACAATGGTTCCTTCAATGGCGCAGTCACCAATGTGTGGCCAAGGGAGTTCGTTTTTGCAACGCCACAAAGGAGGTGTAATATTTTGATACCTATGCTAAATAAAATAATTCTCTTAAAATAATTCTAAAATAAGTCTATACATTAAAACAAAACAGTATGATAAAAAGAAAATAAACCACCACTCTAAGTGGGGTAGGATTTTACCTAAAGGGAATCCGGCCCAGTTCGCCTAACTATTACCCAGCAGTTCAATCGCGATGGTTCCACGCGACGAGGCCACAATCGACACGGCGTTCCACCTGCTTTGAGTCCACAGAGGCCTCAAGCGTGACACGATGCGTGGTACAAAAAAGAGAGGTGCCTCATTCTCAACGGTTCCACCTGCTTTGAGTCCACAGAGGCCTCAAGCGTGACACGATGCGTGGTACAAGAAAAAAGAGGTTCCAACGGTTCCACCTGCTTTGAGCCTGCAGGACCCTCAGGCGTGACACGATGAGTGGTACACAAAAAAGGGAGGCCACAATCGACACGGCGTTCCACCTGTTTCGAGTCCGCAGAGCCCTCCTGAGTGACACGATGCGTGGTACAAAAAAGAGAGGTCCCTCATTCTCAACAGTTCCACCTGCTTCGAGTCCGCAGAGCCCTCCTGGTGACACGATGCGTGGTACAAAAAAGAGAGGTCCCTCATTCTCAACAGTTCCACCTGCTTCGAGTCCGCAGAGCCCTCCTGGGTGACACGATGCGTGGTACAAAAATAAGAGGTGACACGAACGACACAGCGTTCCACCTGCTTTGAGCTCGCAGGACCCTCATGCGTGACACGTTGAGTGGTACACAAAAGAGAGGTGCCACAATCAACACAGCGTTCCACCAGCTTCGAGCTCGCAGGACCCTCATGCGTGACACGATGCGTGGTACACGAAAGGGAGGTGGCACAATCAACACAGCGTTCCACCAGCTTCGCTTCCAGGCGTGGACCTCATGCGTTCGATGCGTGGTACACGAAAGGGAGGTGCCACAATCAACACAGCGTTCCACCTGCTTTGAGCTCGCAGGACCCTCATGCGTGACACGATGCGTGGTACACAAAAGAGAGGTGCCACACAAATACTTTCTATTACGAAATATTACAAAGCGGTTGTGCAAAGTCAACATACAAATACACGTAAGCTACGTAAGCTACTTTGAAAGTCACTCTACCTGAATATCCTCGCGATTGAAGTCGTCCGCGTACCAAGGCCAACAGCTTCACAGGCTCCACGCTTGCGTCGATGGTCTTTTCGACTGACGAGCTGTTTCAGGCACAAAGGATTACACGATTCTTATTAACATCTAAAATCGTGTGACTGTGCAAGAAAAAGAAGAAATACTAACTAGCAAATTGTGCCGACAGGACAATTGAAAGCAAGTTTATTCAAGTGCAAAGTAGTCTAGCAAAATCATAATTGCATACTATTCGAGCAACTTGTCACGAGGCATATACCTGTTTAACTGTGAGGGCTATCCCTCATCGATTCGTTGAACGAGTGAAAAGCCCCCTGCCGTCACTATCCCGACACACACCCGACTCTCTTAATTAAAAGAAAGACTAAACCAAGTGCGATGCAATAAAAAACTCAAACAAGGACAAGAGCGTACCTTAAATTGGCTGGGTTAGGTTTCACCCCAGGGCGTGCCGAAGGCTAACGCACTCCCAGCCTCATTTGAGCGATCTGTCTATCTAAAACAAAGTTCGCATCGTCGGACCTTAAAAGCTACAAGCACCTATATCACTATACTACTTATGCAAGTGCAAATCGCGCTACAAGTTGCAAAGTTCAAAGGAAACAGTGCTCTGAGGATGATGCCACCACACTTGCGAGCAAAAGAGCGCCAAAGGTAGTGCCACACTATTCGTCGAGATACGTACCACCTCTGGGTTATTTTGAATGTTACTTTGCTGCGAGATGACACCCCACGCTTGGCAGTCTTGACATTCCTGTACCCGGCGGTACCACCAGGCGGCAATTAGCACAACAGTCGCAATGACTGCAAAAGACATGCTACGGAAAGCATGGACACATACCTTAGATTCCCAGTGTTTCCACACCACCAGAGCCCAAAAGCAATTGGGGTGGTAACTGGGATCGGCGCGTCGGATATTTATATCCCGCCTCCTCGCCAAGAGCCATGGGGCGGTTGTTATGCAATTTTGAGTTGCGACACTGGAACCTAGGCTAGGCCTTTTAAGAAGCTAAAAAGGCCCAGTTTTTCACAATCCAGTAAAAACATGCAAACAGGCACACACACCTGTAAAATTCTATCGAAGAATTCAATTCGAAAGCGCATTTTTCGAACTAGCTAGCCTAAAGGCAGAGAACGCACAAAAACAAGTACTTAAAAATCACTTAAACATCACGTAACGTGGGAGCTCCTAGCCCCACATCAAATGTCGAGCGTCCCTATACCAACTCACCTGCCCTTCAGGATATCACAATGAATCAAAGTGCGCAGGTAGATGCACCTTTCCGATCATGCTAAAAGGTTGTGAGCGCACCTGGCGGGAATGATGTCCGCTCATTCCGTGGGTGACCAACGGCCATGGACCATTTTCAAACGTGCTCATGGACTTCAAATTGCGAACACTGTAAGTGAATTACGAAAGGAAAATAGGTGCGCAGGCAGGATCTACTCTCAAAATTTCGTTCGAAAATTATGGGGTAAATCATAGTTTTGGGCAAGCGACAAAGTGCGTGGGTGTGTGGGTTACGTAAACACCAAACGCATCTTGCTTGCGGCGACCACGCAATGACCAACCACCTGCGGAAAATATACGGTACGCGAAAATATCAGAAACTATTTTATACTAGCAACACAATACAATCAAATTATTTAGGCTGATCTAATCAGAGTTTGCAGTGTGGTTTTCGGCTCCGTGCTTTCAAACTTCGGAGACGCACGTAAGACTAAATGGGAAGTCAAGAGCTCACGATACTCAAGGTGAGGTCATGGTCATCGCCAGTGACATTTCTGCTGATGTCATCGATTACTGGAACGCGAAGAAACGGTGCAGTGCGTTCGGGATTTCCGATGACGGTTACGATCCAAAGCGAAACGAGAACGCGGATCGCGGATCATCACCATCGTTATGAGCACGCTCTCAGGCGATTCAGGAACGGGGATCGTGACGTGTCGTCTTTGTTACACGAGCGCTCCGCAACGGGGGGGAACGGGGAACAGTCGATTACGCATTCAGAACTGAACGCCGAATTCCAGATGCGTGACTGAATCATTCGTGGAGTCACAGAAGAAATCTGAAAAGTCTTGATCGCCGTGCGAGGGACCTTCCCCCTCCTCCTCGTCCGTAGTAGGTCCCGGTGAATAATCCGGTGACGGTGGAGCATCCCAGTGCAGCGGTGGAGGGGGCGGGTGTACCGGGACATAAAGCCCAATGTTCGCATTATGAAGCCCCTGCCGAGCACGGTGTCGGCCGTGCCTGCGCGGTGGAATAGCAGCCGGTGCCGCAGCGCCCAAGCCGGCCTCGCAGCATGTCAAAGCCGTAAAAGTTAATGTAGACGTGCTTGCGGTTGCCTCAGCAGCACCACCGACCTCCAGGCCGGCGTGGCCCGGTGCGCATGCCTCGCCAAGAGTCGCAGCTGAGAGTGGCGCCGCGGTGGCGCAAACACAAAAGAGTGCACACACCATCACAACAATTGCCGAAGAGCGGCCAAACCCCCAAGGCGGTGTACCGCATCCCTGTCGAGGGGCTGGGGGCTGCCGCACCACACCCTCACCGTCAGCCGGTCACACCCAACATACGACTCATCCCAGGGAAGATATCTTCCGTTGAGCTGGTACGGCCCCAAATCAAAATTTCATTCGGCCCGCCTTCGGCCCGCCCGGTCCAAACTACAAAGTGCCCGCCGCAGGCGCGAAAATTTTAATCTTAAGTATGGGAAAATGCAAAAATCGCAAAATTTTCATTAAAATTTTGGAAGTTTGCGTCAAATTGGTTCGGCCCCAAAGTAATTTCTCTTTCGGCCCCTCTTCGGCCCGGGCCTCATTTTGGCGACTCAGTTCGGCCCGGGGCCGGCCAATCGGGGTAAGATATCTTCCCTGACTCATCCGCGTCGCTGTCGTAAGAGCCAGCCTCCGACTCGGCGTGCATGTACCGCATCGCCAAGTCCTCCCCCTCAGCCGTGATCGAGAGTCCCCCCATCTGCGCGATCTTGTCCGCAAAGCAGAGGTCGGCTCGTGCGCGTGCATGGGGTCCACCGGCATCATGACACCGTCGTCGGACGCCTCTGACTCGTCTGGGTAAACATGCGTGATTGCCGCCGGCGATGGAGCCGGCGGTGGGTCCTCCAGCCGAGGCAGCCGAGATCCCGCTCGCAACACCACCTACCGTGAAGCCCCCCATATGAGTGACAGGCTGGCAGTAGGGAAGGAAATCCTGCAACACACCGTCCTCCCGGACCGGCTCGAGCCCGAAGGCACATGCCGAAACGCCGTCGAGCATCTCCGGCCTGCCCCCCGCCAGAAGGCAGAGTGCATCGAACCGCGCGCCGTCGTGCTCGTCCATGGCCGTCTGAAACTGCTCCGCCAGCAAGTCGTTCTCGATGTCACCGAGGGAGAAGCTGTGGAAGCTTCCCCCAGCGCCGTGCTTGCCGCCATTCGGGCAGTCGCGGTGCCAGTGGCGTGCCTCTTCCTTCTTGCATGTCGAGTTTTGGCAAAACGGGATGAAGTCGCCGCTGCCTTTGTGAAAGGCAACGCGCTTCCTCCCCTGCGACTGCGACCAGTTCCCCCCAGTCGGGAGGTCACCAGCCGCAAAACGAACACCGGAGCCGCCCCCTCCGTTGCCAATCTTCATCTTGTCCGCCCGCGGGGTAAACCCCTTGCCGTTGACCTTGTCCGTCAAGACCTTCATCTGCCGCTTCACGTCGAGGATGATGGCCGTGAGGTCGAACAGCTGCGAGCTGTCACCGTCAGTGGCCACGGCCGCTGCGGACAGGGCGGCAGTGTGCGTACCGGCCTGGACGTGCCGAGCGTAGCACTCGATCGCCCATTGCTGCATGGTCAAGAGGGCCACAGCTTTCCTTGCTTTCCTCGACAACCGCATTACGACTTTTGGCCGCCGCTCCTTCCGTACCTCGTCCCATTTTCCCTCACTTCGTCTCTACAGTCTCTTTTATCATGGTTGCGACTAGATTGACTTCGAGTATGACGTCACGCCGACGTTCTCTAGCGACGAAGTGGAAGCGTGGTGGGCCCATAACCTGTTGGATATACCCCTAAGACCCGGGATATATTCACTCAGTGATAGTTTTCTCAGAATGTGTTAAAGTTGATAAGTTAACCCGTTATATGGGCATAAACAGTTAGGGTTCTGGTTCGGGTGACAGTCATAAACACTACTACGGGAAGAGTCACAAAAGTAAGCGGTGTGACAATTCCAGCAAAACCTCTATCTCAATATCTCTCTTAATTTCAATCTATTTTTGCTAAACCCACACATGCTCGTGGGGTTGGCAAACGTGGAAACTCTGTGTCGCACCACATATCAAGTAAAGGGTCATAAACTTCCACCGTACCCAACCAATAAGCATTTTCCATCTGAGCCATAGCCACCTATCACCAAAATCTTGCCGTTCACAGTGATAGCAGCAGCACCATTCCTTGCTCTACGTAAGGGTGCGACATTAGCCCAAGAGTCACTTTGTGGGTCATACCTTTCAACAGAGCTTATGGTGACATAAGGCGATGCATCTTCCTCATAATCATTTGTTACCCCCCCTATCACGTACAAGTGCCCATTTACAGTCTCCAAAGCATAGTCTCCTCGTCCTAGTGTGAACCCTTTAACTTGTGACCATGAATCTACACTTGGGTCATATACTTGCATTGTGTATTCTTCTGTGACATAAATTTTGTTTTGAAATGCAACTGCCCTTGCCCACCCAGTGACCCTGTGCTCATCTGTAGCCATTGGGGCTAGGTCCCCTACGGTCCTAGGAAACTGTAGTATGTGTACTAACGGTAACCTAACGGCATACTAACAGCAGTATATGTAGGCAAGTTAGTATGCCGTTAGTATGTGTTTAGGATACCGTTATGGTACCTACTACGTGAGACTAGATGCTAACGGCATACTAACGCCATACGTCTTAACGACCCGTTAGTACGTGCATATGATGCCGTTAGGACACCCCTAACACATGCATCTTAACTGGTTTTAGGATGCCGTTATGATGTTCATAGGACGACGTTAGGACATACTAACATATGCATATTAACAGGCGTTAGGGTGCCATTATGATGCTCATAGGACGACGTTATGACATACTAACACCGACACCTTAGAGGCGTCCTAACGACATGCTATCGGGGACATAATAAAGGCATACTAACGTTGGTTTTAGCATAGCTTTAGTGTGTTAGGACGCATACTAAACGCATACTAACTATGCCATAACTACACAAGCAGTCAAACGCGAACGTTGCGAGTATTCATATCGGGGGAAGCTTGATGCGAAGGCATATGCATTGTGAGGTGCGAGATACATTGTGATTGGTGAGTGTGATGCACAACAAGTGTGATAAACAAGTGTGATGCACAACAAAGCATATGCGTGGTTGAATGCACTTTGACAAGTCTAGAAACGTTAATATTTTTACTATCCACATTACAATCCAATCGTAAGTAGGGCTGCCCCATTCGTAGCCTAATTCGCTTAAAACAAGGCTCGAGTCCGAAAATTGCCTCTAGGGAATCAACCTAATCTCTTTAAAACAACGTGCAACAACAAGCGAGAAATCTCGGCGTTGGTCTTGGAGTAAAACCTTCCGAGATTTTCCACTCGCCCATTCTCATTCGATCTGAAAAAGCAAGTGGAACAATAAACCAACACTTAACCAAGTGAGAAACTTCACACAAAAGCACGACAACTTAGGTTCTAACTTAGAAAGGGTATACATTTTTACCTTAAGTCTTGGCGTTGGTCATGGGCTGAAAATTTGCTTTCTCTACTCGCTCCTTTTCAACCGATCTGAAAAATAAAGCGCAACAAAGAAACCCACGCTTAGTAAAGCAAGCACGTAACACAAACGCGCAAATTCTTATGTACCAACCTAGGAAAGATAGCGCACACACCTTAGGTCTTGGTGTTGGTCATGGGCTGAAAATTAGTTCTTTCCACTCGCTCATTTTCAGCCGATCTGAAAAACAACGCGCAACTCAAAACCAATGGATAGTAAAGCGCAAAAATATCATAAGATGAAATATAAGAGTAGCAAAGGAAAATAAGAAGGCCAAGTGGGGTGAGTTGGAATTTAACCAACTTCATCTAGTTCATACGACTAGCGAGAACTTACTTCTCGTTCACCCCTCAATTCGATGCTAAGCACACCGACATGCGCGCAGAAAAATTACAGTAGCACTCGCATTCACTATGAATATGTAGCGTAGTGCAGTATTTTTATGATACCAAGAACACACATAAAACAGCACCCACTACCCGATAACTCTGCGTTCACCGCTGCCTTTGACTTGTGAATACTTAAAGTTTCTTTATTGTAGTTCGATGGACACAGTGTTGAGTGTATTCCACTTCAACGTTCACCTTCCCCTTCGCTTGATCTTCAACTCGAACTGGTCGTCGCGGGCTCGCGGCAGCGGCATCCCGCATCACTCGAGTCGCAGTCGACTGTCGTGTGTCACCTGTGTCACAGTATGAGTATCGGAGTATGAGTATCAGTATCGTGAATCGATGTCGCTGTCGTTCGGCTGTCGCTGTCCCTGTCGCGTCGCTGTCGTCTCGAGTGACCAGCGCAGGTCGGCGCAGGTCGGTCTGTCTCGGACACGCGATAGCAGTGCTGGCCCCTGTCGCTGTTGTCGCTGGAATTTCGCGATAGCCTCCGGCGGCCCCTGTCAACGTGGAGACCCGATCCTCCACATTCGGGCAAGACATAGCAGTGCTGGCCCCTGTCGCTGTTGTCGCTGGAATTTCGCGATAGCCTCCGGCGGCCCCTGTTGACGTAGGGACCCGATCCCCCACTTTCGGGCAAGAGGTTGCTGCGCTGGCCCCCACCGCTGTCGTCGCCGAAATTTCGCCATAGCCTCCGGCGGCCCTGGACGACGTAGGGACCCGATCCCCCACTTTCGGGCAAGAGGTTGCTGCGCTGGCCCCTACCGCTGTCGTTGTCCGAAATTTCGCCATAGCCTCCGGCGGCCCTTGTCGACGTAGGGACCCGATCCCCCACTTTCGGGCAAGATACCACTGACGCTGAGTCCGGAGTCAGTTCAGCCGATATAATCGCCGGGTCCATAACACTGCCCTGCGAGTCAGTAGCAACAAACACAGTAGGGAACACTGTGCAAGAACCCGCGCTGAGCTCCGGCCACCGGAGTGCTACCGGTGCCGGTACATCCCCCCTCAGAGCCGGGGGACCCTACAGTGTGAACCGGTGCGAAAGCTGGCTGCAACGGTGCCGGTCCGGACATAGCAAGGTGGGCCGGTACTGAAGCAGGCTGTTCAGGAATTGCAGGCGTGAACTGGTTGAAAGGAACCGGTGACACGGGCCCCATTGCCAACGGGAAAGACGGCACCTGGGTATGCCACAATTGCCTCGGCTGCAGCTGGTGCTGGTGCACTTGCTGCTGCTGCTGCCATTGACGCGTTGTAATTCAAGCTGCTGAGACAATTGTAGTTGCAATTGCGGCTGGCTCATAAATTGCTGCTGTTGAAAAATCTGCTGCTGCGGTGTCATCATCATCATCCCCGCGTCGAAAACAGCTCCTGGGGGCTGCGTAGCAAATTGTCCATTGCAGTCGTACTGGAACAGCGGAAAGCCAGCTGTTTGTGGTACGAAGGGCGGCGGGACCCCGAAGTGGGCGCCCAATTCCGACACCGCCGGCCCAAAAGACGTCACTGGCTGCGGAGAAACGCTCGCACCAGTGACAGGCTGATATGTTCCGTAGTCATTTAAATTGCCGCCCATCATCATTGCGGTACTGTCGCAGCAGACGCGTTCCGGCGATAAATTCGGCTAAAATATGATCAATCACCGGTAAAAACAGCCGGCAAAAATAAATCTCGCGGAAAGGTTGCTTGGAAATGAAGATTTCTTTCGCAACAAAACGCTGCTGCCGTTGATTACTGCTCTAGCTTTGCGCACGGAAACGGCAGCAAGCTAGAGACACAGACAGACGTCGATTCACACACGAATTTGCCGCGGAAGGACAATTTGTGCGGAAAGATCGCCGTTCGAAGCAGGAAAGCACCAAAATACGGTGCAGAGGTCGTCGTCCAATTGCTGCCGTACGGCTGTGTCGGTACGGATTGTCACGGGCGCCTGCCTCGTTGAAATTTTGTTGAATTAAGTCAAAATTCCAGTGTCACGCGAAGAATCCTTCGGAAAGGTCGCTCAGAGAAGGAAAATTGGACAGGCGTCAAGCTGTGTAGTCGTCATTATGTCGGCACAGTGTCGATATTTCTTTTGCAGATATACAGTGTTCTCAAGAGAACAGGTTGTGCCGTTGTCAAGGCACGATTCCTTCGCCCAAGGGCGGAAAATTCAGGCTAAAATTATGTTGGTACAACGCGTTGTGGAACGCAGATACCAACGGAAGTCGTGAACCACGACCACGCTGATACCAGCTGTTCGGTTGTGAGGACTGGACCAGTCTCACAGGTATGCAAGCAAACACTTACAGGTAATATGGTGCAGAGACCATAGGGTGATATCGGATGACTTTGGGTAATATCGGATATTTCGTATATTTCGGATGAGCTTTCCCTGTTTGAGGTTACAAGACACCAGAGGTTGGTGCTAAAAATTCAAAAGCTGACATGAGAGCTTGTTCAGCTCTTTAAGTAGTAACATGTCGACTCGAATTCCCTCAGATCTCTCCGAATTCGACAGTCACAGTGCTCAGTCACTTCATGTTCACATATCCGATGACCTGTCTTGTCATTTAGCCCTTGGGCTGCAGCTGCCAGTCATACAATGATCTCTGCTCTGATTTGCTGAATAATCATAGATCTGATGATGTGGCAAGAACTGAGGCTCTCCTGGTTTCCCTCCAGTTCTGTTTGGCTGTTTGAATATAAAATGTTTCCCCCTATTTCTGGAATGGTTTCCCACCAATTCTCTCAACCTGATCTGCCGTGGTTGCAGATGTTCAAAAGTCACATGCTGTCAGTCACCCTCGGCATACCTCTCGGTCATACTGGTGACTGTCATCGGTGCTGTCACTCGTCATTCTGACACGTCTGTCTCTCGTCTGACTCGCGATACACCCTAGTACAGATGCCGCTGCTAATTACCTTCTAATGGCCCACCCGCTTAAGGATTCGCCAGTACACCAAGGGTGTCCCTGGTGTCACCGTCAGACAAAGTGGCAAAATAAGGAAACCGCATGATAAGAAGCTGTTCATTAGGCTGGCCATCAGCTGCTGATTCGCTGCCGTCGTCGCTATGAGTCTGCCCGTATATCAGCACCGCGCACAAAGAAAGGAAAAAGGACCCGCCAGTGTACAGAGTACCCCTGGTGTCGCCTATATCCTGAATCTGCTTTTTTCGGCTGCTGTTAACTTGTCGCCAAAGGACTTCTCACTTCTGAATTCGCACTGAAATAAAAAGTCGCTCCGCGCAGGACATTATTGTTTTGAAGAAGCATGAAAAGAACAGCATAATATCCATCAATAAATCATAACAAACCACCAAAATACGAATTATTGTATAAAACATGAGCAGAGCTGTCTTAGCAGTCTAGCATTAGGGACGCCAACAGACACCTAGCACTTGCAAAAGCAACACAATAATGAGTCCACTGGCTCTGACCCTCAGTCAGAGACTACTTATCTCAAGTCAAGGTTACATTTGTGCATAACTGTAACAGGTCTCCGCTCTGAAATCTTCATCCACCAATAGAATGCTACTATTCTCTGCCAGCTTTAATGATGTTACTGTATCACATTCTCTGACTGACACGTCAGTGGCAGCATTCTGATCGTCATTTCTTCCAGAAACACCCTTCTTATTGTGATGCCATACTACGATGACAATATCTTCTTCACCATTTCTGCTACCTCCGAGCAGTCATCACGCGCGAGGTCTATCATGCCTGTCACGCCTGTTACCAGCTGGACAACCCCGGCTTCTGTACCACGAGAAGCTGGCGTTTGTTACACTGTTTTTGCGAGATCGGTATCTTCACTTTTCAAGATGGAATATTTGCGATCGCGTTTCGTAAATCGGAGTCACGCTATCCAATCGCGACAGCGCTGCTGCCTACCTTCGTCTACTTCGGGGACGATTCATTACTATCATCGATGCAATTCATGTCATCGCTGCCAATCGGAGGCTATTAAAAATTGTGCCGCTCAGTTCCGCCCTACAATCGACCATCGGAAATTTTATATGCGGCGGCCCATGCCATCGATATCATTTTTGCCGCTCAGTTCCGCCCTGATTTAACAGGCTTCTGGACCCCGCCCATTCAGAAAAAGAAAAGAAAAGAAAAAGAGACTCAATTATAAGTTGAGTAGACTATTTTTACTCGGGCGCCATGCCCTTTCTACCTATTAACACTGTTAAGTTATCTGATTTGTACTGTACGGCTATGCAAAGCAAAGAACTCGGTCGGCATGATGTACTGCGGCCCCTCACTGAAGCCCGACGACAAGGACTAACCAGTAACTCACACTGCAGGGTTTACCCATCAGCAAGGTGTTCGGATGCTCTGCAGATTTACTTTGAACAGCAAGGGGCTTGGCATTTTGATTCACACTGTAGGGGTGTTGGTCCGATGTTTGACGTTGGAATGAACGGCGCGTTGTCGATTATCTCCGCTGTAGTTAGATTGCCGATCGGTGTATTGTTCACCACCTTTCCGTCCGCACAAGCGTACACAACTGGGACACGATGACCCGTTTGAAATTTTAGGACATTTATAGTCCCAACGAATAAGTAGTCCAAGTTATTAGAGCGAGGGGGGACAAACGTTTCGCCATTGAAGCTCGCGGTATCTGTAATACAGATATCGATACGGTTAAAATCTGAATCTCTGAAACGAACGGCGTACTGTAATCCCCCTTCAAACCGTTGCAAATTCCAAACGGTTTATTTTCTCCTCTTGTTTTGGGCATGTTGGTGTTCAAGGCGTCTCCTAACTCGAAAAGCACGAGTCAACAATGACTGTGGAGCAGGACTTGACATAACAACATTTCAAAATTGCAAAAGCAACTTTAGTAAGTTTGAACTTAAACTTCCAGCACCATTTGAATCTTCGCACCGAGCAAAATTCGAACCATCCAATCACCGTATGCTAGCGCGGGTCGCCCCATGTGTCAATCAACTTGCATCAAGGCGCGTGCCATCAACCTTCCGCGCGATGGCATGTTACACCGATGCAACTTGTGCATGTTACACCAGCACACGCCACTCATGTGATGCGGATACAACTACTGCGTGCAACACGAAATAAGATGCGCTCGTCGTGATTTACGAGTGCGAAAATAAGATACTATGTAGTATGTTATCAACTACTGATTGCTGAAAAAACGGATTAGGCACGATTAAAATATGGTTTGCAAATCTCATTTTCTCACAAATCTGAGTTGTATAATCTCGATGCATCGCTAACATGATATTCAAATTCCCAAAATAAATTTTGATAAATAAAGTCAAAATTTGGGCATCCCTTTCATTCTGAAGTTATGGCACTGATTTTCTATTCTAGAATGGCGACGTTCCCACTCCAGGATACTTGTATATCAAAGCCAAACGCATCGAAAGTGTCCGTCACATCGGACGGACCGAGACCCCTTCGCGACCCTTCGTGCACCCCCGAAATCGCATCGAATCGCATCGAGATAAAAAATGTTCGATTTTTGATTTTTGATCCACCATTCTGAATCTAATACACGTCAGCATCATGTCATCGTATGATCATGTCATGATGCCATGCCATATCACTGCCGCTAGGCAGTTATATGGCATATAACTATCGTGCACCTCCCGATCGATCGCGGTTAACGATTCGACGGTCCGATGAACGGTGTAAACGAGTGGAAGGCAGGGGGGTGCAACCAGTTTTGTCATACTAGTTACTTCTTAATAGGAAGGTGCATTGCATGCACCAATTACCACGTATGTGACCCCTAAACGTACATCTATACTTCGGTAATCCGATATATCCGTCATGAATGAACTACATTGGTTAAGATTGATTTGGGTTTCTCACCTCCACCAAACACTCCCATGCACAGATGGCATACATGCTAACATGAACTAGATTTTCTACACAACATACGCAAAATCCAATAACGTTCCTGCAAATCAAGTATAAGAATTCCCCTTGTGAGCCAAATCAAATTCATGTACAGTCTCGCCAATGAGCTGTAATGAGCTCATCAGACGACAACCTATCAGTTTATATTCTACTGTTGATAGATCTGTGTATTAAGCGACAGCTCAAATAAGCTCAAATTCCGTTTCAGTTCCTCGCTTTCAATAAGTTCGTATGCATAGGATGCTCACCACCCCTTTGCAATTCCAAAGATACAACTATTGGATGAGGCACATGGTGCAATTCGCAACTCCATGCTCACATGTATCTATCTGAGTTGTGATGGCAACCCGTGTAATAGCTTGCTGCAGTTAGAATAGAGATCGCCTGGATGATGGCTGTGGTTTTGCTGCGCTCCTCAGAAGCTCTTGGTATGAAGACTCTGCGCTATTAGGTTCTGGTTTCATCACAGCGCCTGCGCCCACATTATCTTGGGCGAGGCACACTACCTCCTCCACTCGTGGGCGGGCACTTGGGTCCCGCGCGAGCAGTTTACTAATTATTGGAAAGCGGGCAAGCTCTTCACACTGCACCCAGCATCCCCGTGTCACCCTTCAGAGCCACGGCAAGGCCTTGGGGTCATATACTAGGGGCCAATACATAAGAAACAGAGTCTGCTCAATCGCAGCGATGTACATGGTAGCATTTCGGGTTTGATACACACAAAGGGCAAGGTTTGAAGTTCGAGTCAGGTCTAACGAGGGTGCACAGGACGAGATAAGCATGACGGGTCCGCACATGGTCCAAGTGGTTGCGCGGAAGTATTGTGCCCGTCGCACACATGTACAGCACTGCTCCGAGGCTGAACATATCTGCCGCGAAGGTGGCGGTGGCGCCCGTGTGCAGCAGTTCCGGCGCAAGGTACCTGCCGCAGCGTGCACAGTCCTCAGCAAAACCTGCCTGCGCCTGCTGATTGGGCAAAGAAGATGCTGAACCACCGCAGTGGCACCATCCTCCCCTCCCGCGCACGGTACGCCCACGCAGGTCAGAGTCAGCCCACCCTCTGCACTGAGGAGCCACTCACCTGCCCCCTGCACTCAGGAGCCACCCACCTGCCCCCTGCACTCAGGAGCACCACCTGCCCCTGCCCTCACCACCCACCTGCCCCTGCCCTCAGGAGCCACCCACCTGCCCCCCTGCACTGAGGAGCCACCGACCTGCCCCCTGCACTCAGGAGCCACTCACCTGCCCCCTGCACTCAGGAGCCACCCACCTGCTGGCCCCAACACAAAGGTCCCAAAGCACTGTGGCAGGAAAGAAGCGCCGCAATTCACCTGCCATCACCCTCTTGAAATCGCTCGGTGGGCTCTGCTAGGTTCACTGCATTGCCAAAATCCCCTATCTGCACGAGGACGGAGGCCGGGGGTCAGTCAAAATGCCCTATCTGCACGAGGACGGAGGCCGGGGGTCAGTCAAAATGCCCTATCTGCACGAGGACGGAGGCAGGGTCAGTCAAATGCCCTATCTGCACGAGGGCGGAGGCCGGGGTCAGTCAAATGCCCTATCTGCACGGGACGGAGGCCGGGGTCAGTCAAATGCCTATCTGCACGAGGACGGAGGCCGGGGTGGTCAAATGCCCTATCTGCACGAGGACGGAGGCCGGGGTCAGTCAAATGCCCTATCTGCACGAGGACGGAGGCAGGGGTCAGTCAAATGCCATATCTGCACGAGGACGGAGGCCGGGGGTCAGTCGAAATGCCCTATCTGCACGAGGATGGAGGCAGTGGCGGGGGTCAGTGACGGTGGCAGCAAGGGCATGACTTAGCACACTCATGACTTAAAACACAGCGAAATGGGAAGTTTGATGGGGAAGAGGATGAAAGACGGGGCATGCTCCGAAGCAGTGTCCTTCCAAAAGTGATCAATCATCGGAGCTCTGTGCAAGATGATGAACCTTTAAGGTGCAACTGTTGTTGTCGATAAAGATGTTTTCCGGCTTCACGTCGAAGTGCACGGTGCCCCTAGAGTGCATGTGCTGCAGACCCATGCCGAGGTCTCGCACCACGCGCCAGAACACAGCTTCCTCCATTCCTGTCCCAAGCAAAATGAGTACCCTGTGTGAATGGGCCTGTGGGTGGCTCGACTTGCCAAGCGGCTGCCGGGAGAGGGCGTGATGGAACCAGGGCTTCATGACAGCCTGAGAGCAGCCTAAAGGAGCGGGGAGGGAGACTGTGAACGCAGTCCGAGATACTGACGCAGGCAAACGTTCGCTTGCTGCACTAAAGGCACGGCGACCATTTGTTGCTGCACCGAAAATGGGCAAGCAGCTACTCACTGCACCGAAAAGAAGCAAGCTTTCACACAATGCGCCGAGGGATGGGCAGCCGCTTGCCCGCGGCACCGTGGGCAGGCGTGCGTTTCTCGACTGCCTCTCTGCTTCTGCCCCTTGTGCCACAGCCAGGTCCAGTAGGCTGAAAGGAAGGTGGGGGTGAGAGGCAAGCCTATTGGAAAATGCGAACTTTGCTTCTCACGAATATTTTGTAGCAAGTGCTGTGGACCTCACATCCTCGGGCCTTGATATCACAGTCAGACCTGGCGGATGGCAAGCTTTGATGAGCTCTTCTAGCGTGCCGCCCAGGCAAGGCTCCATCTGTCGGTGCAAATTTCCCGCCCAACAATCATCAGAAGGCACTACTGCACAGCTCGCTCCATACCAAGGGGTGCCACAGGGCCAACGACCACAAGCTCTCAGGGGAAACAGCTCTCAATAATAACAAATAACAAGCTCTCAGGGAAAACAGCTCTCAATAATAACAAATATCAAGCTCTCAGGGAAAACAGCTCTCAATAATAACAAATAACAAGCTCTCAGGGAAAACAGCTCTCAATAATAACAAATATCAAGCTCTCAGGGAAAACAGCTCTCAATAATAACAAATAACAAGCTCTCAGGGAAAACAGCAGCTTTATAGCTTCGTCGCAAACGCAACCAAATATGCTCCCTGCAAGGGACTCCAGTCTGGAGAAGGTGTAGGGGGTAAATATGAACCCCCTGAGAGGCTCTGGTCGAGGGAAGGCCTGGAGAGGGAGCTTGGGTCCTGGCAAGTTCCGCAGTACCTCCAAGCAGAGGTGGGCACCGGATTTCCACCCGCGGAAGTACCTGCACCACCAAATCTCTTCCTGCTAGGTCAAGCCGGTGCGCAGAGCTCTTGTTCCACACTGTACATGCAAGAGCTCGGCACTTGAGGCGCGCTTTGAGTGCACACCTGCCTCGCAAGGGTCACAGGGAAATAAGGTTCGGTCACAGGGAAATAAGGTTCGGAAAGAAGCACAGAAGTGATCCTACCTCACAAGGTTTCGATGTTCGCCAAGATGCTCGCCTATCTTTAGTTCCTGCTCCCAAATCTCGATTTGCTCATCCTGCACTCCCTGCAGGAGAGTCCCGCCCCGCGTCTGTGTCTCAGCTGCGGGGCTCTCCTTGCCCGACACACTCCCGGATATAGCAAAAAGCGCCGGACGGACACATACTTCCTTGACGCTGGCGTGACAGGCCCTCGACAGTGAAATAGGTGGGCACTCCTGCTTCCCCTGTCCAACACTGAGCAGTCGCGTTGGAGCCGTTAGAGGCCCCTCGAGCCAGGCCGGTCCGGCATGGAGCAAAAGCGGCGAAAACACAAGCGAAAGTATCCGCAAGTAGCGGGGGCGAGCACGGGTTGAGCGTGGCCAAGGACAGAGGGCGGACACGGGGTGTGCCGAGTATGCAGTCGGACAGGGGGCCTGCACGGGGCGTGTTGACTATATCGGAGAGGGAGCGAGTCCTCCGACCTCATTAACGGGCTTCAGGCAGATTTTGACCACGGTCTGTTGTTCTAAAACATGGTTCTGAGCGAGGTAGACGATGCTGGTCTGGGAGCGCCCAAGCTGCCGCCCGAAGCTCAAGTTGGGGTCCGGCGGCATTGTGTATAGTGGGTTCCTGCACGATTTCCAAATACCAGTCAGTGTGGGACGGGGAAAGACTCTCGGGAGGGTTCGGTGCGTTTGGTTTGGATATGGCTGGCCGTGGGGATAGCAGAAGAACATAGCGGCGTCCGAGACGAGGCTGCAGCGGACCGCCTTCTTGAGCAAAAGCAAAAGCAGACAAAGAGGAAAAGAACAAAGCAATGCTAAAGGCAACTCGTGCAGCCAAGTCAAGAAGGACAGGTTCGGTTTCATTCGAAGGACACAGTGCGGCATGACGCGGCGTCGAGGCACTTAGGGGCTCACTTCATCTGCACCGCCGCAGGAGGGGTGCCTGGGCAGCCACTGTTGGCCTGGTTCCAAGGGTCAAAGCACTCCATACTTGGAGGAGTGCTGCAGTCTCCTCCATCGGCGTCTCCCATTAGTTGACGAGGAGGGTTGTCTTCAAGGCGGGCGTATCAACCTCTCCAGAAGCGCTGCCACGTCAGCCGCGGTAGGAGATGTATAGCTCGTTCAGCGTTGGCAGAGTGCTGACGTAACAACACGGAATAATCAGATTTTATCAGGGCTGAGGCCGTGTTGTAGCAACATCTGAGATGCCGGCGAAAGATGACTACCCGAGGCGAGCTTATTTAATCGCCGCTAGCCTGTACGTACGTTGAAAGAAAGGAAGGCAAAACAACGGCTGTGTGGGAGGATGTTACTTTTCGAGTGATGCCAGATAGGGGCTGATGCTTCCTTTAAGCCTGAATTTAAAACAAGATAAGTCACACGCGATAATTCAATGGGATTTTGGTGTTCATTCGTTCCGAACACCATCGCTGGGAACGACCGGCGCAAGATGGACACAGAGGACTGGTACATGGCAACTGAACGGCGAGCAGATGGCCGGAGCCCACGAGGTAAACGTGTCAGCAGGGTGACAGAGTAACACACTATCATATGATGCTATCTATTTGAGGGTTCCTACCTTCGTGCTTGCACTTTGTCAGACGCGCAACAACTGTTCGCGTGTTCACAAGATCGCATGGGCGGGAGAGTTACTCTTCCGTTTTCCTGACACAGTAGCAGCAGGCCGTGCGAGTGAAGAGAAAATATTTCACCTGTAATTAACAACTTACCGCCGAGTTAAATTCATAACGTTGACGTGATTGTAAGCGGTTGGTCGTCTGGCGCAAAATGCTTCGTGCAAGCGAATGCGCGCGTCTAGATCTCGGAAGCAGAAGCAAGGTTCCAAGTGTGCAGTGAACAGCAAATCTCTCAAAGATGTGGTTGATGGAGACCACACGTGTTATTTTCCGGGCAAACAAACGAGGCAGGCTGATTTGCGGAACATCACATGTTTTACGGGACACAGCAACGAGAGACGCCTCAGGCTATTCAAAGAACACGTCTCCAGTCTAAACAGAAAACAGAAACGCACCCTTGTTGCGAAGCTTTTTCGAGAATTAACTTCCTCCATTCCTCGTCATAGAGATTACGCAGCAAAGCATGGAGCAGCAAAATTGTGCAGTACTGTTCACATTCCGAGGTGATGAGACTATTCGTTTTGTCCCGTAGCAGCTGACATGCACATCACTTTGCTCTTGGCACCAACCGAACGATAGCGATACTCCAGGCATGGCTGATGTCACCTAACGATGGAATTCTAGCAGTCACCTTCATCATCAGTTTTTAGAGTTCCAGTTGGAAACCTGCAGGAGCATTCAGCATCGAGCATTTCGAGCATCGAGTTGATGTCGCTGTCGGTCTCGGGCGCTCCGGCTGTCGAGTGTCGACTACAGTGTCACAGTGTCACGCGAACGGTCTGATGCGACTGTCGAGAGCTCGAGACGAGTGTTTGGCATATTACCAATAGCCGTCAGATGCTTCTCAGAATTAAGTTCGGCAGCCAGCCAACCACTGGATTCGGTCAAATCTCCGGAAGCCGTTATATTCTAACTTCCACAAAACGATGGACTTGGAGAGTTGGTGACAACCTGTCTCCTTCACCTGCTATTCGTCAATGGATTTATGAATGGAAGACTACAGATCTACAGTCGAGTGACACAGTCTACTGTACAGATCTACAGTAGACATTGAATTCCTATTCCATCTCCAACCGAAAATCTCCAGCTGTTTGCTACCGCATCGGCAGGCCGGGGCGCGGCCGCGGCCAGGGGCAACGGGACTTTGAAATAGATATACAATTACTCTTTACGCTTTTTATAAACATATTCACACTAGCTTTTAATATTAAGTAACTTGTTGCGAACCTTACTGTCATCAACAGATGCTTTGGCCGAGTGGTTAAGGCGTACGCCTGCTAAGTGTATGTGATATTCACGCGCAGGTTCGAATCCTGCAGGCATCGGGCATCTCTATGACGATGAAGATGACATTTTAATTTCACACAGTACAAACGGTCATACGAAATAATGACGGAAACCGGCCCTATTTTGGCAACGACGGCGGAATTTTCGGGTGCTTGTATAAATAAAAATATAACTCGGATCCGGATTCTATAAAGTGCAGTCGACTCGGGAAGACCTAGACTATCAATCCCGCAAAAAAAAAACAAGAAAAAACCTCGTATGCAAAAAAAGGAAAACAGAATTTTGCCTTAACACTGAGAGCACGCGGCACTGAGACACGTCAGACGCAGTAAAACATCTAGTAATCCATCTGACGTTTCCACTTTGTATCCGATTCTGAAATCGGATCTGGAAAAAATTAAAAATTGTGCAAGTTTTTACACTTCCCGTTTGGACCAATCACGAAGCTTAGAACGGTCCCGACAACATTTTCTCCAATCATTCACTCCGCACAGGACGCGCGTAAGCTATGTATGCGTCCATTCATTACAGATCGTGCGACGGATATTCTATTTAAAATGGCAAAACTCGAAGGGAAAGGTCTATGAAATAAATCTAGCTCGACGTTTACAGTGACGGCTCACGTTACTGTGGACAGACGGTCATACATCATGTGCGCGACAGTGCTTCGCTTTTTGCATCCCAACATGCCATGCCATAACGCGTGGGTGGCGTTGCCTTGCGGTAAATGTACACGATTGCAGTGGCATTGTCATCGTTTGCTGGACTTCGGGTTTAGGCTTAGTTATTATGGGCTCTGACTAGCCCCTAGCCTGACCCTGCTTCCGTATCGTGTCCGTGACATCCTAGCACTGTACTGTACAGTAGTACAGTACAGTAGTACAATCATTGTTTCATTGTCTGGGTTTCCGAGAGCATAAAGCCTCGGCCAGACACTAGTTAGAGGATGATCAGTTTGATGCTCAGCGAGCTTAGCCGGACAGCGGATCTGTCTTTCTCGCAGGTTATGGCCCGCACCGGCTTTCCGGTGATTCTGATGATGGCACAGCGCCTTGCTGTTGCCATGTTCGGCTAAGTAGGACGTAGGAGGGGTTGAGCGCCCACTTGGGCGGTGGTGTATCATTCTCACGGTATGGCCTTTTGACATGGCAGTGATGGCGGCACGCGTTGTGCTCGCCTTCGCTGCGCAGGAGATCGGTTTGTGACGGATTGTTTTTTTTATTTTACAGCAGTATCGTCGCAGCGAGAGTTGATCTGCATCGTGCGCCACTGGCCCTGGCGAGGACGCTCCACACGTTGTGAATTTTGGCCGCTCTTAGTCTTCCGCTTACGACCTGTGATTTTCAATCTGTTCTGCTGAGACTTCTACAGAGTATCTGGCCGCTGTGACGATTCTTACACCACCACCCTGCTTAGCTCGACCTTTCCCCTGTCTCTCTGTCATGGTTACCACGGCAAATAGAATGACGCGGTCACGCGTCCGTAGATTAGAGACGATTTTTGATGATGTGGGTGCGCAGCACACTGCGACACCACACACCCCGCAGCTGCCAGTTCCGACCACCGCAGCTGCGAGGGAGACTCTCGACAAATGTCAACAGCTTGCTCGCGACAATTTTGACAGGAAGGTTGCGAAAATCGTTGCCACGAAAATTCTCGGAGACAAATCAGACCGCTTCGCTGGTACAGAGTCCGACGCAGTCGACATTTTTTCACAAGTCGTGCATGAGCTTCGAGCACAATTTCTTCTCCAGTCGCAGGCACTTGCTCCCCTCTTTGACCTGACTGACATGACTGTTGCGGCTAGGCATGAGGGCAACGAATTGCTGCTTTCGGCTCTGACGTTTCTGGCTCGCCCTGGCTCGCCTGCTCGTGACTGGCTTGAGGCCTCTGGGTCTGACGTTCCTGGAGATGGCAAGCGTGCTGCCCTTGAGGTGGTACGCATGCTCCAGGAACGCTCAGAGCCCTTTGACTCTTTTGAGTCGCTGCTGGCGGTTCGCATCCCCAGCAGCGAAGATCCTGACCGTGGCATCCGTGAGTTCAATGGCCTGTTGCGGGACGTTCAGCGTTCCCACAACTTGCCAGAGGACGCGGTGAAGCGGCAGTTTCTAAAGGCTCTCGGCAATTCGGCGTTGTACCGTGACTTGGCTAATTCCTTGGCTCGAGCTGACCAGCGGCAGGGCGTGTCTCTCTTGACTATTCAGGCTCGTGTGCGGGAGCAGTTCCGCCACGGCTTGCAAGTCTCTGACACCCGTGTCTCTGCTCTGTCATTCGGCGATGGCGCGTCTGACCTGGCTGCGGCGTTGTCCAGTCTGCAGAAGCAGCTGGAGCGCATGCAGCAGGACATTCGTGACCTAAAGCGGCAGAAGCGGGAAGGGGCACCGCCTGCGGGCAAGCACCTTACCCGCTCTGCTGCTAAGCATCATCGTGCTGGTGTTAAGCCACTTGGCACCGCTCCTCCTGTCTCGTTTGACAAGAAGAGCGGTGCCTTCGTGCCTCACTGCAGAAATGCGGAGTGTGCACAAAGTGGTTTGAAACACTGGCATGCTGAATGCCCCAACGGCGGTCCTCAGTCTGCCCACTACTGTGGTGCAGTTGAGGACTATGAGACTGACTGCCTGGCTGTTCGTTTCCAGCGTTTCTATGACGCTGGGGATGAACATGCCTTCGAGTCGCTCTGCACGATGGAAGGTCGCCCAGAGGTGGTCGAGCTGTCGGCGCATTCTTTTGTGACGGCTGAGCCCACGTCTCTGCGGCACTTTCAGGATGCGGCGGCTTCCGCTCAGGATGCGGCGGCTGACGATGACGGCATGGCTCAGTTTGGTCTGGCCACATTCCACTCGGATGCACGGGGCTCGATTCCGCCACCGCCTGCGGTTCGGCATCCCTCTGCACTCGTGGCTGGTGGTGTGCCTGCGGCTCATGACCCGCCGGTGGTTGTCCCTGGCTCTCTCGGCTTGCCTGGCTCTGTCCCGTCACTCCAGCTCGGCGACTCTGCACCGGCTCCGCTGTTTGCTGGCATGAGGATTGAGACTTCTGACATTGGCTCTGAAGGCTCTGACAATGACCACGGCTCCGACAATGACTCTGACGGCGGGCAGCGAGTGGCTTTTGGCTCCTTCGGCGCTCTTGAGCATGACTCTGACGGGGGAGCATCGCCAGCGGCCGGTGGCAGTCTGACTCCGATGTACCGTCCCCGGACTCCGCCGAGCTTTCTCCGGTGTGCATTGATGGCTTCCGTGCTTTGCTGTTCTCTGCTGGCTAGCGCTACGGCATCTCTGGTTGCCGTGGGCGGTGGTGACAGGGGCCTGGTTGAGCCCGGAGCCACCGCCCGTCGGTCTACTGGAGATCTCTTTGCTTCGGCTCCACCACTTGGTGCTGCAGGCATCCGTGATTGGCCGCCGGATGATGGGGTTCTTCCGTGTTCCTCTTCAATGCTCGAACCGCCGTGGGATTCTGCTTGTTCAAGTTCTTCAGTTGTTTTCAAGTCTTTGCCATCTTCGGTTACTTTGCTCTCTACTACGGATCCACCTTACCCACTTGGGTCTGGTGGTGCTCGATTTGTGCAAGGCAGCTTACAATTTACTTCGGGATTCTTCTGCACTTGCATCCCAACCGCTGAACTCGGCCCTGCTGACCAGCCTCGAAGTGGCTGAGTTTCTTGTCGATCGTCCTGGCAGCTTGATTGACTTTAGCCCAGTAGTGGGGTGGCCGGGTCAAGACCCCGGCACCCAGCTAGAAGTGACCGGTTTCCACCGAAGTGAATGTTAGGTGTTTGTTTATTATCTCGTGGCTGTGTATCCTGTACCTGCTTTGCTAGGTAGTCACACCCACGGGTGGTGTGCTGGACTTCGGGTTTAGGCTTAGTTATTATGGGCTCTGACTAGCCCCTAGCCTGACGCTGCTTCCGTATCGTGTCCGTGACATCCTAGCACTGTACTGTACAGTAGTACAGTACAGTAGTACAGTCATTGTTTCATTGTCTGGGTTTCCGAGAGCATAAAGCCTCGGCCAGACACTAGTTAGAGGATGATCAGTTTGATGCTCAGCGGAGCTGTCTTCCTCGCATCGTTAGCGTCTGCGGCGATCGTGAGGAAGTTCGTCTGTGTCGCCCGTTGGGATTCGCGCTTTGCTGTTGCTGCTGCTGCTGATTAAGTAAGTACTAGACGGATCGATCTCAAAAAGAGATCTCCACTAGGCCATCTGACCGTAGGATCATGTGCGCGACAATGCTTCGCTTTTTGCATCCCAACATGCCATGTCACGGGGAGACAGACTTGTCAGATATATAGTTCCGCTGTAATATATATCTAGCTGAAGAGATAAACCCTGAGTTGAGGGTTACGATATCAGAACGGTAAAGTGTGATTGATAAAAGTAGAGATAACATAAATACCTAACGGGTGTTTCCCGTCTACTGGTGACGGTCATGCTGGATTCAGTGACCCGTAGGTCATAACTTACTCTGACTCCCGATAGCTGTACCAGTACTCGTACAGTACTAGGTGACAGATACCTAGGTCACAGACCGCCTTATATTCGTTTATCTTTATAATCAGTTTACACTTGTATGAAAAGTATTCAGTGACCGCCCCGATATAATACGGTATATTATATCTCACAGGTTATGGGGTATTACCCCGCTTTTATCACTGCTGACTTTGCCATGATTGGCTAAGCTTTTCCGCTTGGCGGGGCGTTGGGGCCTCGCGAGGTGTTGAGTTGGCCACTTTAGGGCGTGCGGTTTGCACCAAGTTGCGGTGAGATTTCGGGTTGGGACTTTCGGCGACTTCTTCGAGTGTCCGCGTTGGATTTTGTTTTAGACTTGGCTTGATCACCCCTGTCAGCATCTCCTTGGCCGTCGCGTATTCGACTTCGTTGATTTCGTTCGACCCCATCTTCTCCTTACTCCGCAACTGCATTACGGTCGCCCGCCACCTTACAATTTACACCTCGCTTTTTCCCCAATCCCCCTCCTATAGGAATTTATTCTGATGACTTCATCCTCTGTTGGTACACCGGCCGTGGGCGCTAGAATGCGCCTAGACTCTATTTTTGCTAGAAATGTGGGTGCTCGCTATAAGAGCACCCCGCAGTCAGCGAAGGTTGTACTCGCTGCTGCTGACAGGACACACGGCAATGCCGTTTTACAATCATCTTGGGACACTGACGTCGTTAAGCGTGTTGCAAAGGACACCTTACGTACTAAGGCGTCCTCATTTTCCGGAAGTGAACCTCATCGTCAACTTCTTTGGGATTCCTTGGTGACTGCCTTAGAGGCGTCCTTTGTCAACAAGGACAACGCCAACGAGGACATCTTTGACCTCGTGGACGTCACCAAAGAGGTTCACCCGATCTTCAACGACATTTTACTTCGTGCGTTGGTCTCTTTGACAACGCCCCGCTCTCCAGCTCGAAGGTGGGTTGACGCTTCGGCTCGGATCTCTCCGCGCGACGGTAAGCGTGCCCTCCTTGAGGTCACCAAGCGGCTGCTGCCGCCTGGGCATCGGCCACTCCGCCATCAGGAGGAACTCTTAAGCATTTCTTTTGGGTCCTCTGTTGATCCAGAGCCTTTAGTGGCCCAATTTGACGAGTGTAATATCGCGGCTAGCGGAGCGGGTCCCCTGGACGACGAAGCAGCCAAGAGACAGCTCCTGGCGGCACTGGACACCGACTTTTACAAGGAGGTTATCACCCCGCTTCGCCTGGACACCGAGTTGGCGAAGGTTAGCATCGAGGAGGTTTACACTCACATTCTAGAAGTGTGGTGGTGTGCAAACCCTAATGGCCCTCCCACCCGACCCAAGGCAGCCGCGCCTGTTCCGACGCACACGCCTCTCGGGATGGCTTACGCAGGTGGGGAGCCGAGTGACGTCTCGGGCTTCCTCGAGGAGTTCGCTCGCATCATTGGTGAGGCCTCTGCCCTACTTGCCTCACTCCGTCATGACGAGCGCGAGAGCACACGAGACACGCCGCCGCCACGGATTGATTCCCACCGTCCGCATGGAGGCGGTGGTGTGAGATTTCCACCGTCCAAATGGCGTGACGAGCGGAACCGTCGGACCGACGGTAAATTTCACGGCCGTAATCGTCACGTGGGATGGAAGCACCGCTTCGGAGCGTCCCCACTCCCGAAGGGCGGGAATTGGCCTCGGAAAAATATTTAATTTAGATTATTTATTGCTGATTTTAGATTAACTCTTTTTCATGTTGATTTTAGATTAAGTTTTCTTTATGTCATCCGGCTATGCCCATGCCCGGTGGTCCTTTTCACGACTCCTGTTCAAATCATGTGCACACAGGTCAAACGCACTAGTTCCCGCTAGCCATCATGAGGAAGCCTCCAAAAAGCTTTGTTCGCTGGCGTGTTCTGCTTTTAAAAAAGGCCCCTGTACTTCTTCTATATCCTAAACCCTTTGACTTGCCTTTTACCGCTGCACGCGACCGGCAAGCATCTTTGAAACTTCCGAGTTTCAAAGATGCGTTTTGTATTTTGGGTGCACCCTAATTTTACAAAACGGCCGAGCGCTTCCCGTTTGTGCGGGATATTCACATTTATTCCATGGAATATTTCATATGGATTAACACACATAAGCACGAAGGCATCGGCCACGCATCTTTGAAACTAACGAGTTTCAAAGATGCGTTTTTTGTCATTTGGGTGCGCATACCCAAATAACAAATCAGCCGAGCGCTTCCCGTTGGCGTGGGGTATCCAACGCTTGAATGTTGAATATTCATTGTAATATGAGTTAGCAAGCGAGGTTGCAAAGGCATCGGGACAGAATCTACGAAACTGTCCTATGCCTTTGCCTTTGGGTTTGGGTTCGAACGTGACACCCAAACCCAAAGATGCCAAACAGCCGAGGGCTTCCCGTGCGTCCTAACGCACGAAACTTGGCACGAATACTACCATGGTACATATATTTAAGTTACCAGAAGCTCAAGGCTTCAAGTTACTTGTGCGCGAAACGCGCAATTTATTTCTAAGGCAGATGTTTTGGGTTTGGGTTCGAACGTGACACCCAAACCCAAAGATGCCAAACAGCCGAGGGCTTCCCGTGCGTCCTAGAGCACGAAACTTGGCACGAATACTGCCAAGATACATATATTTAAGTTACCAGAAGCTCAAGGCTTCAAGTTACTTGTGCGCGAAACGCGCAATGTATTTCTAAGGCAGATGTTTTGGGTTTGGGTTCGAACGTGACACCCAAACCCAAAGATGCCAAACAGCCGAGGGCTTCCCGTGCGTCCTAACGCACGAAACTTGGCACGAATACTACCATGGTACATATATTTAAGTTACCAGAAGCTCAAGGCTTCAAGTTACTTGTGCGCGAAACGCGCAATCTATTTCTAAGGCAGATGTTTTGGGTTTGGGTTCGAACGTGACACCCAAACCCAAAGATGCCAAACAGCCGAGGGCTTCCCGTGCGTCCTAGAGCACGAAACTTGGCACGAATACTGCCAAGATACATATTTTTGAGTAACTTGAAGCTCAAGGCTTCAAGTTACTTGTGCGCGAAACGCGCAATTTATTTCTAAGGCAGATGTTTTGGGTTTGGGTTCGAACGTGACACCCAAACCCAAAGATGCCAAACAGCCGAGGGCTTCCCGTGCGTCCTAGAGCACGAAACTTGGCACACATACTGCCAAGATACATATCTTTCAGTAACTTGAAGCTCAAGGCTTCAAGTTACTTACTTTTTTTCAAGCAGAACACGCCGTGAGTGTCTATTGTGGCAAAGATGGCAAATAATAAAAGTCATTATGCGTAAAGAGTCGTTATTCACGGCCGTGACTTTTAGATTCACGGCCGTGAATCTTTCCGAATGGAACCAAAAACCGTTCGATTAAAATCGGACGGTTTTTGGTTCCATTCGGACATATGGACATCACGGCAAGACAACTCTTCAGTGTAATATTTCGCATGGCATGGCGATAGCTCAACAGGTACAGTGCAGCGTCATGGATGCATGCACCGGTAATAGCCGGATGAGATAAAAAAAACTTAATCTAAAATCAACATGAAAAATGGGTTAATCTAAAATCAGAGAGAAATAATCTAAATTAAATTGCCTACCATTGGCCTCAAGGTATTAAGGCGCAGGGTGCTAGGAGCATCTCGTTTCACTCCGCATCCTCGGCCTTCGTACAGGGGTGCCCACTTTGCCCTGGGCACTTTCACGACACTGCACGTTGCCCTGAGGTGTGTGGTTCGTGCCAGCGACGTTGACCTGCGTGATGCCGCCATGGACTTGGACGAGGTGGTTTCGGCCTTCCAGACCGCCTTTGACAACGAGAACGACGAGGAATTCGCCGACCTGTGCCACGAGCACGAGCAGCCACTGGTGCGTACCGATCCTGAGCCCTTCACCTACCCGGTGCGGCACGACGTGGGATTACGTGCCCACTATGCGGGCTTGGGTCATGGTGCTTCGGGCGACGGCATGGGGGGTGTGCTCTCGGATGCACGGGGCGTCCTTGAGTCACTGCGGTCTGCGGCTACGGCTGCACAGGTCGGTGGTGCTACCGCCACTGGTAAGCAACCACCGCTGCACATCGGTACTTTGTCTGTACCGCAGGTGGTGTGCGATGCGCCACCGCCTGCCAATCACGAGATCGACACTGGGCTATACCCTGTTTCGGCGTCGGACCCCGCTTCTTTCGGGTCTCCTTTCGAGGAGCCGCTCCATGTCGATTTTATGGACCGGGTAATGCCTTCGTGCCCTAACACCTCTCTTAAATTGTGCTCGATTGACTCGGTTCACGAGTCGGTTCACCCGGGAGAGCTTTCCGTGATCGACGATGACGACGACTCCGACGGCCTTTCTTACTCCGGAGATGAGATTCCCTCGGCCCCACCGGCTACACGGTCACGTGTCGGTGTGGCAACATTGCCGAGGGTCTTCTCCTTTGCATCTCTAGCCCTGCCCGCACTCATGTGCCTTGCATGTGTGTCAGCGGTTCAGGGTTCGGTGGTGCTCGATCGAGCCCCTGAATTCACCGCAGCGGTACATCCCATTGGGGTGACTGCCAACAGTCTGTCTGCCTTGCCGTGCTGTTTTACTTTCGGCATTACTTTTCCTTCTGTGGTTTCGGCAGGTTTGAATTCTGATTTTCAATTTTCGGAATTTCTAATTTTGCTCTACGAATCTTTTCCTGCCTCTGGCTTCTGGTCTTGGCTTCTGGATTATGGTTCTGGCTTCTGGTTCTGGACTCTGGTTCTAGATTATGACTTCTGGGCTCTGGTTCTGGTTGAACATCTTTGACACTGACAACTTCTTCAACTCTGGTGAACTCTGCAACTTTGTAGACCACTTTGAAAGTGGCTGAGTATCCGCAAGATTGAGCTGTAGGAACTTAGCTTGAAAGCAGTATCCTAGCAGCAGTTTTAGGAAGGGACCGCCCTGGCTAAAGCACAGGCCTCCCTCTAGCAGTTTCCAGCTCCTAGCTGTTTGTTGTTTCGGAACAATTTGCTTTGTCTGTGCTCCGCTCTCTGCCACCTGTAACAGCATTATGTACAGTCACAGGGTGGTGTGCTGGATTCAGTGACCCGTAGGTCATAACTTACTCTGACTCCCGATAGCTGTACCAGTACTCGTACAGTACTAGGTGACAGATACCTAGGTCACAGACCGCCTTATATTCGTTTATCTTTATAATCAGTTTACACTTGTATGAAAAGTATTCAGTGACCGCCCCGATATAATACGGTATATTATATCTCACAGGTCACCCAGCCTACTATAGGAAGTGACATGTGACGGTTTCGGGTGTCGCAGTGTCAAATCCAGCACACCACCTAGGGTGGTGACCCGGGAGCCAGTGGTGAAACGAAGCAACAAACTCCCTACTCGACTTCAAGAGGAAACTGTAGCACAACTGGGGGCCTGTACTCTTGGTCAGGGCGGTCCCAGCTCACAGCAAAGATTGTTAGATATAGCTGTTAAGTGCTAAAACCCTAAACACAGCTCAAATTCAGAGAGCTTTTCCGCACATCTAGAAAGCTAATCACTAGCCAATCTCCAGGCAGGTACGGTGTAAGCAATCTTCAGCCACTAGAGGGTTCTGGAACTAGTCGGCCAGCTCGGAGCAACGTGAGGGTGCAGTAGTTGCCGGTCTCCGGGGCCGGTGGTAAATCATTCGTAGACGAAATTAAGGAATCTCCGATGTCAGTCGCCGAGACCTCAGAGCCCGGTGCTTCGTCCTTGGACGAGTACGGTGGCGGTGAGTAAGGCGGTGAAGGGGGAACCGGCGGATCAGGATCCACGAGCTCCGCGGCGGCAGCGGGAGAAAGCCGTAGAAGCGGAATCCATGTCGCAGCTCTCGATACCGCGCCTGCCTCCGCGGTGGTATAGCATCCGGCCTCGCATCACCCACCGCGTCGCCAAGATTGCCATGAAACGGTGCAGGCGGTGAAGTCGCCGCAGTTGGGACTGCCGAGGCAGTCCACGCAGCACCACCGACCGGCGGAGCCGTGCATGCGCGTGCATCGGCACCACCGACACCGGAAACGGTGTGCGGTGCGGCGGCAACACAAATCACGAAAAGTGCACACACCAAAGCTGAGGTAAGGAAAGACCTCCCAAAGCCGGGAAGGCCCCTACCACAGCCGTACCGTGGCTGCGGCGGTTCAACCGAGGCATCCTCGTCCCCGTCGTCGCTCGTGGCGTAGGTTGCGGGCTCGTAGCCCATCACGCCCTTCGGCGCCTCGACCGCGGAGAGCATGTTCATGCTCACGGGCGGCCCGTCGGGCGCCCCCAATGCAATCCCCGTGCTCTCAATGAAGTCGGCAAAGGTGCGGGTGACAGGAGGGCAAAAGGGGTTAGGCGGACCGGTCCACTCCTCGTCGGATTCAACCGACGCGGGCGGGGAGTGGCGGAGTGCGTGGCCGGTTCCGACACCACCGGCATGTTGGCGGTGAAAGTGTTGACGTTGAAAGTCGATGCCCCAGCCGTGCGTGCCAACTCTGAGAACTCAGTGACGGCGGACACGAGGGCCTCACCGTCCTCCTCGCAGAACGAGCACGCGGAGAGGTCGGCGAAGATGTCCGGTTTCCCTCCCGCGAGCATGCAGAGGGCGTCGAACTCCACGGCGTCGTCGTGGTCGATGGCATGTTGAAACTCCGCGGCCAACACCGAGTTTTCGGCCTCCTCAGCGAAAACGTAGGCCGAGAGGCCGGTCCGGCCCCCGTTCGGGCAGTCCCGATGCCAATGCCGTGCCTTGCCCTTCGCGCACACCTGATTTTGACAATACGGCACGGTCGCACCGGTGTCGCGGTGAAAGGCGACCTTCTTCGAGATGGACTGTGACCAATTGCCCACCTTTGGAAGGGGCGAGGCTGCGAAGCGGGTCTTGGGCCGTCGGTCCGGTTTGTCCGCGTGGGGAGTGACTCCCCGCGGGGACGGCTCGGACTCAGCGGAGGCGACAAACGCGGCCAACTGCCGCTTCAAGTCGAGGACCATCGTCCGCAAATCCGCGAGCTCACCAGGTCCTCCGGAGTCATCGATGGCCCCTTCCATGAAATGCGTGCCGTGAGAATACCGGTGTGTGGACGCCGTGGCGGTGCCCGCCCGCACGTGTTCGGAGTAGCATTCACGCACCCATTGTTGAATCGTGAGGAGGTCGTGAGCGGCTCGTTGATCGCGTGGAGAAGCAACCGGGACACCACCGGTTGGTAGAAGGCGGCGTCGAGTGCTTTGATGCACAGCGCCTTCACGTCCTCGTCCAGGAGTGTGGCTCGTGTCCTCGCAGCCTTCAGAGCGGCGTTGAAGTCCCCGATCTTGTCATGCGGGTCCACGCCCGCAGAGATGCGGATGCTCAACATGTCCGCTTGACCCTGGAAGGGGTCACCCGCTGGAATCATCCGGCGGGCGATTTCGAGAAGAACGCGCTTACCGTCAGCCGGGAAGCTGGTGTGGGACGAATACATCCAGTCCGCCGCGGGCGACATGGGGTCGACCATCAGCTCGAGTGTGGAGTACAACAAATTGTTGGCCTCCACGCGGATGGCCAGGGTCGCGTCGTCGAGCACGAAAAGCGGAGCAAACCCAAGGTCTTCGGTCACGAAGGCCGTCTGCAGTGCAGAGACCATCTTCGCGAAGAGTGCCGACGCGTGGGACTCCGTCCCGGAAAATCTGCCAGCCTTGTTCTCGAACAACTTCTGACGGACGGACTTGGCGATCTTCATGTCAAAGTGCTCCCTCTGAAGGGTACGTACGCACTGAAGCCAGGAACGCAGCTCCTGCCGAATTAGCAGCTGGCTGTGCCGCCGGCGGCGTCGCTGGAGTGTTCGCATGCCTGGCAGCAACGGAATCAAAAATCGTGGACAACGCACGTCGGCGATGCGCCATGCTAGCGGTGGATCTAGTGGAAGCGACCATGATGAGATAGACTGGAGGGACGGAGTGAGGCAAAGAGACTTGAAAATGCGGAAGTCGGGGGCGGCCAAGAAATGTGGTGGGTCGCCGATACAGCTGCCGTGAGAGATCAGGAATTCCGGGAAGTCGTGTGGTAAAGGCGGCCGATACGCAACGGTGTGGTAACCGACCAGAAGACGTAAACCAGTCCAACGTTAAGTCCCGTAAGAAAAAATGACCTCAAAGGCCTACAGCGCGCCGTAAATCAACCCACAAAACCTAGGCCATACCCGTGACTGCCGGCACTCTCACGCGCGGAGCGCCTCACTCCATCCCAAGCGTCCGGCTTTAGCCAATCATGTTGGCAGTGTCGCAGTGGCTAAATAAAGCGTAAGTAGGGCCAAACCTGTCAGATATATAGTTCCGCTGTAATATATATCTAGCTGAAGAGATAAACCCTGAGTTGAGGGTTACGATATCAGAACGGTAAAGTGTGATTGATAAAAGTAGAGATAACATAAATACCTAACGGGTGTTTCCCGTCTACTGGTGACGGTCACCCAGCCTACTATAGGAAGTGACATGTGACGGTTTCGGGTGTCACAGTGTCAAATCCAGCAAGACTTTTGCCCCTCCATAAATTGGGGGTGACTGTCTCTTCCTGTGTCACCCCTCGCCCTGTGGTGTCACTTGCATCTTGCCTGTCCGTGTGTTCGTTTCGCTCTGCGATAATAAAACGACCTAAGTATTTTATTATCTCATCTTAGTTTGTTGTGACCTCCGGGACCTCCGCTGTCCAGCTTCGTTCGTTCGGGGATCGTGATATATATAAGTTATATTATCACATATATATATATCTCTCTCTCTCCGTTCCCATCAGGTTATGGCCTCACCACTGTTCAGTGGTGGTTTCAGATTTCACCTTACTTTGATCCCGCGGAACCAGCGGTTATCGTAGCGGAACAAGCTACTCACACCCGGCTGAGCGCATTGCTCACCGACGCATCTGACTCCGCGTGCCTCCAGAAGCACCGGTCGTCTCCCCGGAACGGAACCAGTTCCCGGACTTCGCGTGCGGCATCTGCACGTCCAACAACGACATCGCGACATCAACGACGTTTTGCTTTGACGACGACCTTGAGCGCGTCAAGCCACATCTTGTTCGAGTAGAATTCACCACATGCTTGACTTCTACGGCGGGCTTTGAGCGGCATTCGCTTCTTCATTTTTTTCGACACGTGTTCAGTGTCGCGAACAACGTATCACGTAATCCTACTTTACACTCTGGCCAGCAGCACCTCAACTGCAGCAAAATTGGCTTACCGCACGACGTTTCTGACGCGACCGCCGTTTTCAGCGTCAAAATCTACCCCAATTTGACCTTTTCATCACTTGAAATTGTCAATTTTACGAAAAGTTGGAGTTTCGCCTTGAAACCCTATCTTTCACTCGCAGAATTCTGCAGCCTGCGGTCTGCACCCATGTCCACCGCACGTCAGCATGCGCGTATGGCCGCTGTGCGTTCAGTGGTGGCATATCTCCGACTACGTCGACATCATCTTACCCTTGGCTATGGTCTGGTGGTGTCTGGTGGTGCTTATGCGCCAGACACCAACATCGCGAGTCCATCGCCTTCGCCAATGACGAGAACTCTGACCAGTCATCTCCTCCCCCTCCGTTGCCCCCGCGACGACGCGCGTTGGACCCTCCGGGGTCTCGTGAGGGGCGGTCGCCAGGTTCGTCAGGGTTAGGCTCGTTAGGCCCCCTCCCCCTTGGTGCCCACCAGGTCCTCCTTGGTCGTCATCGTCGTCATCGCCTCCACTGTCGCCTCCACCACCTCCGCTCGCGATCGTGGACGGCGGCTTCGGGCTCACTGTGGGGAATTGATCGAACGCACCCGGCCAAACTCCTCGTGTGCAATAGATGCACAGGGGCACAAGTTGAGTGGTGACAGAGAAGTTTGACAGCGTCATCACGTCACACCTCCAGATGGCCACTGGAGGTTGCGGGCTGCGAGAACATCTTGAGCATGGGATGTTGGTGGTGCTGGACGCGACCTCGTCGTGCACGCTCTGGATCACTACTGTGCCCAAGTAAGGTGGTGGAGGGAGTTGGGAAGCTGGTGCATCCGAGATCGGTGGCCCGCTCCCTGACGCCAAGTCATGTCCTCGGTACCATCTCGCCACATCGAAGAACATACGTTCCGCCTCGAAGTTGTCCGCGTGGCCAGCTAATCGCTCCTCCACACGCGCCCGGATGGCAACAGCAGCGGGCGCGCTTATGGATCGCCAGTCCACCTTGGCCAGGCGGTCATGCGCACTCGTGGGGGAAGATGCACGCGTGGAGGCGTCCTCCTCGAACGTCACGCCTTTGTGGCCCCGTACGTCAACAGTCGTGGCTGACGGGGGCACCATCAGAGCCTCGTGTTCAGCGTTCTTGAGCATCACTTGTGACGGTCGCATAACTCGCGGGGGTGTTAGGCGGTTGCTTTGGCCGTGAGTGCGCTCCGTCAGCGGCTTCAAGTGCGGCCTGCACCACTATCCTGCTCTCCGCCACTTGTTGCTCCAGCAGTCGTCGATCTCGAGCTGCTTGGTCAAGTTGTTGGCGTTGCTCTTCCGCGGCGCGCTGCATTTCTCGAAGTTGTTGGTGATGACGTGCAGCTTCCTCCGCTTGCGATGCTACAACTTGCTCATGTTGACGTGAGACAGCGTCCGCTGCATGCTGCATGTGCGCCATCTGCTGCCTCCTTAGCAGATTCGAGGCGGCCTGTCGCGCTTCTTGGCACTGGACACCTTGGTGCGGAGCTCCTGCTGCATCCGAGCTGCTTCCTCCACGGCATTTGTGCATGTCCATGCGCAATGCTGTGAGCTGCGCTTGGTGCGCAGTGGCCGCATCCAACGAACGCGACTCGTTCGGTCTCCTCTTGCAGCTCTCGTAGTTGCCGCTCGTGTCGCGTGGCTTGAGCTTGGCGTCGCTGTTGGCGTCCACCCTTTTGCCGAGAGCTCCTAGATGAAGAGGTGTGCGAGGCGTCAGAGGAGAGCGCTTCAGTAGAAGATGTTTGACACGATGAAAATGTGGACTTCTCCTCACTGGACGTAGAGGTGGCGTCGTACATCATTCAGTTTACCTTCGTCACTGCGACGTCGAGCCTTGGCGAGCTTGCGCTTGGCCAACTTCTGCCGCTTCCGCTCCTGCTTCGCCACCTCCTTCTTATGGGCTAACTCCGTCAAGGCCTGGACACGTACAGCACGTTCTCGTTGTGTGGGTCGTGAGGCGGATGAAGCTTTTGATCGAGGTGGTTGCGGGGCGGAGTCAGGGGAATGAACGTCTTCCTCATCGATCGTGAAGTCATCTTCAGACGACAAGACGCCATAGGGGTCGCGGCCGGGTACAGATTGTACGCCATGTTGTTGAACACTTGCTCCCAAAGTGGTTGTACGCCTTAGAGTCTTTATCACATCCTCGACGCTCACTCCCAACCGCACCAGCCTTGCAGGCCGGTTGGCTGGGATGGTCGTGACCAGTGGTCGTGCAGAGTGGAGGTGATGATAATGGTGGCTTGCTGAGGTGACATGCGACAGGAGGAGTCCACGAGATGGGATCACGCGTTGCTCTCCACTCTTCGTTCTCAGCTGCACCTCCCATGTGATTGCAACAATGGAGTCCTCTTGGCTACACAGGCGGCGAAGGTGTCTACGCAAGGTCGCCCATTGTCTCGGGGTCATGTCACGGGCGTGTCCGTCAGAGCTGACCACTCGTGGAGGATTTCGCGCTTCACATGTTGTTCACGCTGGACCGCAAAGGTGGTGCACTTGGAAGCGAAGTCCACGGTAGCCTTCCACGCTTGCATACACTTCCTCGCGTAGAACTCGGACCGGGCGATGTTGCACGTCGTGATTTCGAGAGTGATCTCTTTTACACGACGTTGTTCTTCTCGCCATGCACTCAAGAGCCGGGACGCCAATCGTGAACTTGCGTGCCCAGCAAAATCTTGCTTTTTGCGTTGGACCTGATTCTTGCGGTGAGCTCGCTCGTGCCATGCTGTAAGGGAAACACGCACGCGTGCGAGACGGGCACGTAGGCGCTATGTTGTAAGCGCAGATGAAACACACACGCTGAGCACTCGTGCTGTCCAAGTACTCCACCAATTACGCAATGCACATGCCGCTAGAATATCCACTGCTACAGCTTGGCGTGCCAGCCTGACGCTCCACTCGTTCACGCTTGACAAACCGCGCTCGCCACTTGGAGGTACATTTTCACGCCTAGGCATAAATATGTTGCTCTCATGGGTCAGGTTTCCAACGTGATGCTCTGGTGCCAAAGGCAAATGGTCAACTACAGCTTCGTTATGAGGAGGTGATCTCAAATTATGAGCGGTGGCTATAGCGACCGTGTTGAGCTCCTCGAGAGCTGGTTGGCTACGTTGTAGACCTGAGGCACTTGTACCCCCTGCACGCTGGTGGGGTGTAGAGTAGCACTCAAACATACGTACAATGGCAGGTACCAGCTCAGGAGAGTCACGCGAGCCATTGGGGAAATTCTTGGGCGTGGCAGGCAGCGATGCTTGGATGCGACTTTCCTCTTGAGGTAGAGGCGCGCTCGCCAAAAGCGCGTATTCGCCCTCCAGAGAACGTTGTACTGCTCCCCCCCCCTGCTGCCTCGCCGCGCTCCGGCTGGCGCCCCCCATTCCGGGACAAAGTACGGGGTGGGCCCCAAAGCCCCAAGCCCATCCATCCCCCGGTGCTCAAACACCCGGGCCGAGCTCGAGAGCCTGGAGGGCCCAGAAGCAGCCCCCGCCGCCTCCGAGCGCCGTTGGGGCGGAACATACAGCGAAGAAGCCCGCCGCCACCACTTTCTGAGTGAAACCATTTTTTGTGCCCTAGAACGTGCCACTCCGCATCGTGTCATCGTCAGTCGCTGTCGTTGTTCACAGTGAGCAAAACGCCAAAATTTGGCGTTTGTCATCTTGGAGAAGACCGAATCCAAAACCATTCAGATCGAACTGAGGACGCAGGATAACATGAAATTTAATCCTACGGCGAAAGGTAATTATTTGAAATATTAAAAATTCATTTCAGCGACAGCGACAGCGACAGCGACAGACTAACGAAGTCCGCTCGTACGCCAGCGCCATATATATATTGCGCCTTTGTTAGTGCGCTGAAATGACTTTTTGCGCGAAATGACTTTTATTTGCGCATTTGTTAGTTATTAACTATGGAAATGCGAGTTATCGCTTGCCCGCCCCAACTTTGTTGCGCTACTGCAGGCACAGCCCCTTGTGATTTTCATCACATTACATGAAGTACAAATTTTTTCAACGTTCGTAACTAAGATATATGTATTCACAAGGCGAATACCTTTTTCTTGAGCTCTTGATCGACCCCATCTGCAACCGCATCAGCTTCGTTTGCAGTCGCGACTGCAAGCTAAGTCGATGGGGTTCAAGATAGGGTCGACCAATTCACAACAGCCGAGGGGTGTTCTTGCGTTCTAGCGCAAGAAACCTGTCAGATATATTCGTATCAATAATACGAATGTATCTCGTAAGTTTCAGAGCATGCCTTCGAGTATGCTCGAAACGGTCGCATCTTGACAAGAGAATCCAAACCCATAACGCCTCTTGTCAAGATGCGACTGTTTGAAGTATGCTTGACGGTAGGCCCTGAAACTTCCAGGATATATTCATATTATTGTTATGAATACACGTATCTGCCAGGTTTCGTTATTTAGAGTGCATGATAACTCTAATTCTGCAAGGCAGTTTTGGGTTTGGGTTAATCAAAAAAGATGCCAAACAGCCGAGGGCTTCCCGTGCGTCCTAGCGCACGAAACTTGGCGCAAATACTGCCAAGAGATAAATATTTAAGTTCCTTGAAGCTCAAAGCTTCAAGTTACTTGTGCGCCCAACGCGCAATTTATTTCTAAGGCAGATGTTTTGGGTTTGGGTTCGAACGTGACACCCAAACCCAAAGATGCCAAACAGCCGAGGGCTTCCCGTGCGTCCTAGAGCGCGAAACTTGGCACAAATACTGCCAAGATACATATCTTTAAGTTACTTGAAGCTCAAGGCTTCAAGTTACTTGTGCGCGAAACGCGCAATTTATTTCTAAGGCAGATGTTTTGGGTTTGGGTTTGGGTTCGAACCCAAACGCAAAGATGCCAAACAGCCGAGGGCTTCCCGTGCGTCCTAGAGCACGAAACTTAGCACAAATACTGCCAAGATACATATCTTTAAGTTACCTGAAGCTCAAGGCTTCAAGTTACTTGTGCGCGAAACGCGCAATTTATTTCTAAGGCAGATGTTTTGGGTTTGGGTTTGGGTTCGAACCCAAACCCAAAGATGCCAAACAGCCGAGGGCTTCCCGTGCGTCATAGAGCACGAAACTTGGGACAAATACTGCCAAGATGCATATCCTTAAGTTACTTGAAGCTCAAAGCTTCAAGTTACTTGTACGCGAGACGCGCAATTTATTTCTAAGGCAGATGTTTTGGGTTTGGAACCAAGGTATGACCTGAAACTTACGGGATATACTCATACAGATTATTGATACGAATATATCTGACAAGTTTCTAGCGCTAGAACGCAAGAACACCCCTCGCCTGTCGTGAATTGGTCGACCCTATCTTGAACCGCATCAACTTAGCTTGCAGTCGCGACTGCAAACGAAGCTGATGCGGTTGCAGATGGGGTCGATCAAGAGCTCAAGAAAAAGGTATTCGCCTTGTGAGTAAATATATCTTAGTTACGAACGTTGGAAAAAATTGTACTTCATGTAATGTGATTAAAATCACAAGGGGCTGTGCCTGCAGTAGCGCAACAAAGTTGGGGCGGGCAAGCGATAACTCGCATTTCCATACTTAACAACTCATGAACGGCACTGTTGACTGTGACCGTTTAGCGTTTGCGACTGTCAACTGACCGGGAATGGGGAAAGCGACCGGGAATGGGAGATTTGGAAGCGTTGAATAAAGCGAAATAAAATGTAAAGTGAAATGGTGACGTCAGCAGTCAGTTTTAAATCTGAATCGTTATCTTTGCGATGCATGGACGGTAAACAAATGATTTGGAATTTAGTGTCATCGAGGCGTGCCACTTTCTAGCGACAGTTTTTACAGTGGGGTCAGAATCTAGTGGCGAAGAGGACATTGAAAAAGTTGCTAAAGTTGGTGGAGAAACGCAGCAATCCGACTCGGAAGAAATTGCCAGCGCTTCCGCCGGATAGGCTTAAGTATGAAGAGCGGAGACGCAGAAGCCAGGCCCAACAGCAGATAACCAACTGCCGCCACCAAATTCCAGCAAAAGTTTTCCAGCGAACTCGAAGATTCAAGACGAAAACAAATTGAGCAAAATTGGTCACCGATCGGCCCACAGAAGTCAAAGTAACGCTACAGCGCGATACCACCTGGGGTTAGCCACTGTTAAGAACGCTGGAGCGCCGCGGTAGCACCAAGGGCAACGTAAGTAAGCTTCATCTGCCAAATCGAAGAACATTTTCGAATTCTATAGCACAAATTTGTGTAATCTCACGCAGTCGCAAAGACATCTGACGAAGAACACGCACGCAAGTGGAATAGCGCTAATTCGAAGCTTCATCACGCTAATTTGCAACCAGACGAGCCAAAGAAGAACGCTGCATACTCATTCCAACCGCAGAGCAAAGAGCAGACAAAGATCCCGCGGAAAACATTGACCAATCGGCACAATCCCCAAAAAGAATTAACGGCGTAAAGCTGTCAACGAGCAAGAAAAACGCCGAGTCGTCGACCAGTGCGTCAGAGCGCAAATATGAAGGCCAGCAGCTAGAAGCAGATTCTCAAACATCCCAAAGCCGACCTCCAAGGAAAAAATACAATTCTCGATACAATTTGCACTGCGAATTTGCTAGTAGTCGCGCGCGCAAACGGAACGCAGAAAGGATAACGCAACGAGGCCAAAGACTCAAATAGCCGCCACACTGGTACGCTGGACAAGTCGCAATTCTCTAATCGCCATAGATCACGACGCCACGAAGCATTGAGTTTCCATTGACAATTGAAAGATAGGATATGACGGTAACAAGCGCCATGGAGGCCATCAAGCGAAAATCGACTGGACCCACTGTAGGTGGGCACTTTTAGGCCCCAAAAGCGCCCGATTTCGGGAATCCAGTGTAAACCATCATCCCGCAACGCGCTGAAGAAGAAATTCAATCCAGATTGGTTATAAAAGACAACATACTTGAGCACTGAGCACCAACACGCCGACAGGAACTGAAGCGAAGCTGCTGGCCAGTGAGGCCCCGGGTACCCGTAACGCACTAGTAGTGTGAGAGCCCAAATATCATCCGAAGCCCAGGAGAACACATAAATTCGCCCGAAAAGTTACAATTTTAAAACAGAAAAAAACGTGTGGAAGCGGTGGTGGTGGTGGTGCGTAGCAATATGATACCATTTTGTGGGAGGACTGCTCCTCACAGGCACTGTAACTACTGGTGGAAGTCATATATGGACTGCATATAATGACCAACTGCCTAGGTACTGCTAGGTCAGCTCTTTAGACATAGGACTGATATGTTTTGACTTACTACACATACTTGCATGTAAGAATTAGGTATTATATTTGACTTTTGCCATGCGGCTGTTTTTACTCTAGAAATCTCAACTGTTTCTTTGATGACCTTGGCCATTACTTGTTCTCTCAGCTCTCTGAGTAATCCTAGTCAGCATGGCCAAGTCTCATCAACCTATCATATGCTTGTACTACATTATCATGCAGTATGATGTGCCAGTATTATGTATGACACATTATTACACAGTACAGTAGTACTGTGTACTCCCATATAAGGGGGGTCTCTTCCTCAACAGGGGTCTCGGGGGTAGGCTATTTAATTTAGAATATTTTTTCATAAGTTTAGAATACCCCATTTTATCGTTAATTTAGAATAAGTTTTCTTTATGTCATCCGGCTATGACCGGTGCATGCATCCATGACGTTGTACCTGTACCTGTTGAGCTATCCCCATGCCATGCGAAATATTACACTGAAGAGTTGTCTTGCCGTGATGTCCATATGTCCGAATGGAACCAAAAACCGTTCGATTAAAATCGAACGGTTTTTGGTTCGATTCGGAAAGATTCACGGCCGTGAATCTAAAAGTCACGGCCGTGATTAACGACTCTTTACGCATAATGACTTTTATTATTTGCCATCTTTGCCACAATAGACACTCACGGCGTGTTCTGCTTGACAAAAAGTAAGGACGCACGGGAAGCCCTCGGCTGTTTGGCATCTTTGGGTTTGGGTGTCACGTTCGAACCCAAACCCAAAGCATCTGCCTTAGAAATAGATTGCGCGTTTCGCGCACAAGTAACTTGAAGCCTTGAGCTTCTGGTAACTTAAATATATGTACCATGGTAGTATTCGCGCCAAGTTTCGTGCGTTAGGACGCACGGGAAGCCCTCGGCTGTTTGGTATCTTTGGGTTTGGGTGTCACGTTCGAACCCAAACCCAAAACATCTGCCTTAGAAATAGATTGCGCGTTTCGCGCACAAGTAACTTGAAGCCTTGAGCTTCTCGTAACTTAAATATATGTACCATGGTAGTATTCGCGCCAAGTTTCGTGCGTTAGGACGCACGGGAAGCCCTCGGCTGTTTGGCATCTTTGGGTTTGGGTGTCACCTTCGAACCCAAACCCAAAGGCAAAGGCATAGGACAGTTTCGTAGATTCTGTCCCGACGCCTTTGCAACCTCGCTTGCTAACTCATATTACAATGAATATTCAACATTCAAGCGTTGGATACCCCACGCCAACGGGAAGCGCTCGGCTGATTTGTTATTTGGGTATGCGCACCCAAATGACAAAAAACCGAACTCGTTAGTTTCAAAGATGCGTGGCCGATGCCTTCGTGCTTATGTGTGTTAATCCATACGAAATATTCCATGGAATAAATGTGAATATCCTGCACAAACGGGAAGCGCTCGGCCGTTTTGTAAAATTAGGGTGCACCCAAAATACAAAACGCATCTTTGAAACTCGGAAGTTTCAAAGATGCTTGCCGGTCGCGTGCAGCGGTAAAAGGCAAGTCAAAGGGTTTAGAATCTAGAAGAAGTACAGGGGCCTTTTTTCAAGCAGGACACGCCGTGAGTGTCTATTACAACGGCGCCCACCATTATCACAAGCGAGACAAACCTTCTTAAAGCTTTTTGGAGGCTTCCTCATGATGGCAAGCGGGAACGAGAGCGTTTGACCTGTGTGCACATTATTTGAACACGAGTCGTGAAAAGGACCACCGGTCATAGCCGGATGACATCAAGAAAACTTATTCTAAATTAACGATGAAACGGGTTATTCTAAGATTAAGAAAACTTATTCTATATTAATTATTTTTTCCGGTCTGGTGCGCTAATGCTGTAAGGCGCGTATGACACTACTGGCATGTATGCCATTACTGAGTCATCCGCGCATGACACCGTGTATTGTCCTAGCACAGATATCCTCTTCACAAGCGGGTCACATTGCACGTCAGGTCATCATATTGAAGTACAGTAAGTCGCGGTCTATAAGAAAAAGTAAAATTTTCGCTAGCGCTGGTCGCTTAATCTGACGGTCCCAGATTTTCGTCTCTAGCGTCGTGAATTTCTTATTGGATGATGCCATATTTGTCACGCGTAGCGTCGAGTTTTTCTTAATCTCGACATGAGATGACAGGTAGGTTGGAACTTAGCGTTGATCTGCCGAGCCGGGCTGCTCCAGCGCGGATTTCCGGTGCAAAAGCTCTCCGGTGTAAAAGTTGATTGTACCGGAAACAATGAAAAAAAATATTTTCAGGTGCAAACACGTAGATTCTAGAAGCATATCTGGCGCTGGAGGTGGGGGCGGTGCGCGGGTCGTACTCGGGTGGTGCGGGACCGGGTGGGGGAGGGGAGGGCATCTAAGCGTATCAGCGTCACTACTAAGATCTTTGAGACGTTGAGACCACTCCTGGCGCGTTGACTACGCGGCAAGTGAAAATGCCCATTTTTAAGGGGTTATGCTAAGGGGGCCGAATGGCGATTTTTTCAAAATCAGGAAGTCGCTCTAAAGTGAGATTTGAAATCGAAATTTTGAGCTTATATAGTGGGCAGTCCAATGACATCGATAACCCCCGTGAATGGCCCATATATGGAGGTTTCCCACGGAACAAATGAAAGTTGCGCTGCGACCTTTCTGCTCCAATGGAAGAATTGGTTTTGATGGGCTTGCTTATGGTGCCTATGTTGACCCCTTGACGAAGAGAGGTGGGAATACCTATGGTAACCCTCCATTCAATGGAAAAGACAAGGACACCATTTCAGCGGTTATGACTACTTTGGAACTTGGCTTACGAGCACCTAATGATGCATCTGGGTTTAGTGACGAGGGATTTGTATTCTTCCGCGCTCTCCGAAAATTCAGGGGAAATTATTTGCCAGAGGTTTCAAGCTGGTCATGCGATTTCCTCACAATACTATCCCTTTCATCCCACATGGCTACTGGACAGGCGATGGCCCATCATATATACTGCTAGGCGGAGGATGTTACAAAGGTGATTTTTTCGGATGTTATTGTTATCATAACCATTGATAGTCCAGAGAGTGGAAACTTTCCTGCGTTTGACTGGACTGTTCCACAGAAAAAGATAACCATCTGGTATATTAACGTCTTGCCTAAATCGAAAATTACTGTAAAGAGACTGGAATGCAGTTTTGGGTGAGAGGGAAAATATCATTCCATCCAGCCTCACTACAATCCCCACGCACACTAATTGTACCCTAATCTCGCTAGACACCCTAATGTACTCTAATTTAATTAGAGTGCGATTGCCCTTTCTCTTGGGTTTTATGCCTGTGCCCCAGGCCCCTGCCATGCAACGCTACAAATGAAACTAATCCCTTGCATTTTTTTTGGTTGTAATTATGATGTATCATGCATTACGGATGACTGTAAGCCGTTTAAGGGCACGGTCACTTGGCCAAAAGAACTCACCACAATGGACCACCTCTCAAAAATTACGGAAGATTTTGGATACAATTGGGGTGCACCAAAAGATAATAAAATCTCTTTTGAAAAAAATGTCCAGAATGTGCAGACATCAGACTAGAAGCAGGCGGGGCGCGTTTCTGAACAGTGACTTTAGAACGGCGACTACTGACCCCAGGCATGCCCCCTTAACCATGAACAAAGATACGACAAAAGAGGAATCAATCCAGCAAGCAAATGATTTCCTGCAAACACTTTTTGAATGAGTGATGCTTACTTTTGATCATTGCCCCCCCTTCCCCGCGGGGGGGGCTCCCTGCTCCCCCACTTTGGGAGGAGGATCTCCCCCCATACACTCCACCTCCACCCCACCTTCCATACCTCACCCTTACCTGTTACATTCAACGGCCTCAGCCGGCCACACCACCGTCGCAGCCACAGCTGATGCTCCGCCAGCATGGCCTTTTAGCGCTCTGCGTATTTTTATCTTGCTGCGGTTTTCCTTGTCGATTCGAATTGGATGAGCCTTCCGGGGCGCGCTATGAGTTTAACAGATGCCTGCATAGCAGGATTACGCACGGCGCTTGTATGGTTTGGTCATCTTCACTCAGCGTAAATGTTATATCATTATCAGTTTTATTGTCTCAGAATTCAGTACGTAAAAACCGTCCGTTCGGAACAGATTTCGATAGTTTTCTGCGACCAAAATGGAGTCTGTTATCATGGCTACCTTATATATTTTTTGTCGCACTGCGACAAAAATGAGCGAGGCAAATCATTTTTTTCAAAAATACTTTTTGCTCTCGATTGGCCCCATGGACCCCTTTCAAACGTAAAGTATCCAAATTTTATGGAAACTCAACGAGTGCCGCTTGCCAGGATGATTCGGTTGCCTGTGTAAAAGCTGAAAACGAAACAGACTGTTCGAGTGATTTGGAGGAAGTATACATATGCATCATTTGCCCTACGATTAAATGCACAAACAAGCAATGCGTGCAGTACACCTGTATGGTGATAAGTTATAAATCTGGAAAATGGTTGGACTTCCTTGGATCTAGGTTGCGCTACTTTCTCGATAGTTAGTGCTGATAA